>JBBPBX010113559.1:0-10447 GCA_038048925.1 Garcialebias charrua | reverse complement strand
GTTCCTGGTTAGAAATGGAACCTGTTAAGACCCAGAGACCCATCTTCTGGTTCCTGGTTAGAAATGGAACCTGTTAAGACCCAGAGACCCAGATTCTGGTTCCTGGTTAGAAATGGAACCCGTTAAGACCCAGAGACCCAGGCTCTGGTTCCTAGTTAGAAATGGAACCCGTTAAGACCCAGACTCTGGTTCCTGGTTAGAAATGGAACCTGTTAAGACCCAGAGACCCAGATTCTGGTTCCTGGTTAGAAATGGAACCCGTTAAGACCCAGAGACCCAGATTCTGGTTCTCCGACCGGTCTTAACACGACCGGTCTTAAGACGACCGGTCTTAACAGGTTCCATTGTTAGAAATGGAACCTGTTAAGACCCTGGCTCTGGTTCTTGGTTAGAAATGGAACCTATTAAGACCCAGATCCTGGTTCCTGGTTAGAAATGGAACCTATTAAGACCCAGATTCTGGTTCTCCGACCGGTCTTAACACGACCGGTCTTAAGACGACCGGTCTTAACAGGTTCCATTGTTAGAAATGGAACCTGTTAAGACCCTGGCTCTGGTTCTTGGTTAGAAATGGAACCTATTAAGACCCAGATCCTGGTTCTTGGTTAGAAATGGAACCTGTTAAGACCCTGGCTCTGGTTCTTGGTTAGAAATGGAACCTATTAAGACCCAGATTCTGGTTCTTGGTTAGAAATGGAACCTGTTAAGACCCTGGCTCTGGTTCTTGGTTAGAAATGGAACCTATTAAGACCCAGATTCTGGTTCATGGTTAGAAATGGAACCTGTTAATACCCTGGCTCTGGTTAGAAATGGAACCTGTTAAGACCCTGGCTCTGGTTCTTGGTTAGAACTGGAACCTGTTAAGACCCAAAGACCCTGGCTCTGGTTCCTGGTTAGAAATGGAACCCGTTAAGTCCCAGAGACCCAGGCTCTGGTTCCTAGTTAGAAATGGAACCCGTTAAGACCCAGAGACCCAGACTGTGGTTCCTGGTTAGAAATGGAACCTGTTAAGACCCTGGATCTGGTTCCTGGTTAGAAATGGAACCTGTTAAGACTCAGAGACCCAGCTTCTGGTTCCTGGTTAGAAATGGAACCTGTTAAGACCCAGAGACCCAGATTCTGGTTCCTGGTTAGAAATGGAACCCGTTAAGACCCAGAGACCCAGGCTCTGGTTCCTAGTTAGAAATGGAACCTGTTAAGACTCAGAGACCCAGACTCTGGTTCCTGGTTAGAAATGGAACCCGTTAATACCCAGAGACCCAGATTTTGGTTCTCCGACCGGTCTTAACAGGTTCCATTGTTAGAAATGGAACCTGTTAAGACCCTGGCTCTGGTTCTTGGTTAGAAATGGAACCTGTTAAGACCCTGGCTCTGGTTCTTGGTTAGAAATGGAACCTATTAAGACCCAGATTCTGGTTCCTGGTTCGAAATGGAACCTATTAAGACCCAGATTCTGGTTCTTGGTTAGAAATGGAACCTGTTAAGACCCTGGCTCTGGTTCTTGGTTAGAAATGGAACTTAAGACCCAGATTCTGGTTCCTGGTTAGAAATGGAACCTGTTAAGACCCTGGCTCTGGTTCTTGGTTAGAAATGGAACCTATTAAGACCCAGATTCTGGTTACTGGTTAGAAATGGAACCTGTTAAGACCCTGGCTCTGGTTAGAAATGGAACCTGTTAAGACCCTGGCTCTGGTTCATGGTTAGAACTGGAACCTGTTAAGACCCAAAGACCCTGGCTCTGGTTCCTGGTTCCATACCACTTTATTTATAAAGCACTTTAAACAGTGACAGTGCACACCAAAGTGCTGTACAGGGACAGACAGACCAAGCACACAGCAACAGATTACATAACAGGAAAACAAATGTAGAAACAAACGAAAAACAAAAAAATTGGAACCTGTTAAGACTCAGAGACCCCGGCTCTGGTTCCTGGTTACAACTGGAACCTGTTAAGACCCAGAAACCCCAGATTCTGGTTCCTAGTTAGAAATGGAACCTGTTAAGACCCAGAGACCCCGGCTCCTCTAGACTGGTTTTCTTGTTATTCCTGGGTTTTTAACAAGTCAAACAGGAAGTGTCAGGACATCAAACGCTGTCGGTTTCTTCTTCATGTTTCGCTCCACTTCATTTCTTCTGATGTTTTATTTTTAATCTGTTCTTTTCCATAAATAACTGGAGGTTTATTTTAGCGCCGCTTTCATGTCATCTGTGCTCGTTGTGGAGGGTTCTGCTGATGGTTTGGTTCTGTCAGGAATGGAACCAGCAGTCATGGACTGAGCAGAACCTTCAGACCCACCAAGAGCTTCTCCAGAACTTCATTTGTTTCATGTTTGTTGTCTCGTTTGTTTTTCTTTCTGCTCTGAGCTCCGTCTGTCTGCATGCCTTGCAGGAGATCTGTCCGTTGCTAGTTTCCAAAGTAAGTTCTGGTTCTGTTGCTCCTTCAGTCCCCTCAGAGGTCAGCTGCTGGTGCTGTTTGTTCTGCTCCGCTGCCGTCAGCATCCATGTTCTGTCAGCAGAGATGAAAGGTGGTGAGATTCAGGATTCAGCTCAATTAAAAAGCAGCAACACATCAACCGGATCAGACGCAGAAAGATCAATAAGACCGGTTCAGACTCCTGGGGCCGGCTGATCGGACCGGACGTCTCCACTGCAGCTCACGGGTTTTTCACTGCAGAGCATTCAGAATACAGTATTTACACTCCAGATTAATAATCTCTGCAGATTAACAAGAAGAAACTGAAGATGCCTTCATGTGATCTGATTCATTCAGATGAAAATCTTCTTGGAACAGAATGAAGACCAGAAGACCAGACAAGAAGAACTGACGACAAGAAGAACAGACGACCAGAAGACCAGGAGATCAGACGACAAGAAGACCAGACGACCAGAAGAACAGACGACCAGACGACTAGAAGACGAGATCAGACGACGAGATCAGACGACAAGATCAGACGACAAGGAGATCAGACGACAAGGAGATCAGACGACCAGAAGACAAGGAGATCAGACGACAAGATCAGACGACAAGGAGATCAGACGACAAGGAGATCAGACGACCAGAAGACAAGGAGATCAGACGACAAGGAGATCAGACGACGAGATCAGACGACAAGAAGAACAGACGACCAGACGACCAGAAGACAAGGAGATCAGACGACAAGGAGATCAGACGACGAGATCAGACGACAAGGAGATCAGACGACCAGAAGACAAGGAGATCAGACGACCAGAAGATAAGGAGATCAGACGACCAGAAGACAAGGAGATCAGATGACAAGAAGAACAGACGACAAGAAGAACAGACGACAAGAAGAACAGAAGACCAGAAGACAAGGAGATCAGACGACAAGGAGATCAGACGACGAGATCAGACGACAAGGAGATCAGACGACCAGAAGACAAGGAGATCAGACGACCAGAAGACAAGGAGATCAGATGACAAGAAGAACAGACGACAAGAAGAACAGACGACCAGAAGACCAGACGACCAGAAGACCAGAAGACAAGGAGATCAGACGACCAGAAAACAAGGAGATCAGACGACCAGAAGACAAGGAGATCAGACGACAAGAAGAACAGACGATAAGAAGAACAGACGACCAGAAGACCAGACGACCAGAAGACAAGGAGATCAGACGACCAGAAGACAAGGAGATCAGACGACCAGAAGACAAGGAGATCAGACGACAAGAAGAACAGACGACAAGAAGAACAGAAGACCAGACGACCAGAAGACCAGAAGACGAGACCAGAAGAGCAGATGACCAAATGACCAGATGACCAGAAGACCAAATGACCAGAAGACAAGACCAGACGACCAGAAGACAAGAAGAACAGAAGACCAGACGACCAGAAGATCAGACGACCAGACAACCAGAAGACAAAAAGACCAGATGACCAGACGACCAGAAGAAGACCAGATGACCAGAAGACAAGAAGTCCAGAAAACAAGAAGACCGGACGACCAGAAGACAAAAAGACCAGAAGACCAGATGACCAGACGACCAGAAGAAAACCAGATGACCAGACGACCAGAAGAAGACCAGATGACCAGACGACCAGAAGAAGACAAGAAGACCAGACGACCAGAAGACAAAAAGACCGGAAGACAAGAAGACCAGATGACCAGACGACCAGAAGAAGACCAGATGACCAGACGACCAGAAGAAGACCAGATGACCAGACGACCAGACGACTAGAAGACGATAAGACCAGACGTCGGCAGCAGAAAACTTGTCAGGAAGTAATAAATCTCAATCCTTCTTCTGTTTCTGCCATGACGTTGATTCTCCAGCGTGTCCATCAGGAACTCTGACACCATAAAAACGGTTGAAGTGTCTCCCAGATGGGCGTGGAGGGTTGAAGCCAGTCCTGTGTGGACGTCCAGCTCAGACTTCAGAACCACCATCAGAGTTTAACCGGGTCACATGGAGTTGGACGGAGCTGTTTCCAGAACTTGAACGGTTTTAACTGAACGTGGAGGATTTAAAGTTCATCTTAGAGTCTGATGTCACAAACACTTTCAGTTCTTCTTCTCCACTTTATCCATCCAGCCAGAGTCTATGGAGGAAGGATGGTTACTCTCAGAGGTCAAAGGTCAACACCCAAACTCCTGTTGACTTCCACTGTATCTGAGCTCAATAAACAGGAAGTGAAGGTTCTGTTCAACTTCTCCTCCATCAAACCCTGTAGAACCATCAAACAGAACCTGTGGTACCACCAGAACCTTCTGCTGCTCACAAGTCAACAAGTTCTTTGATCATACTTTTTACTCTGTGTTTCAGCCTGAACTGCTGTTGTGTGAAGCCCCTCCCCTTTCTATCACCATGGCAACCAGTGACTCAACAGGTTGTTGGTCTTCTATATTACCCAGCATAATTTTCTTCCTCTGTTTCCATCATGGCCGCCCCAAAGATCCTTCATGTCTCTGATTGGACCTCTGGTGTTCAGAAGGAAACAGGAAGAGGACTGAACCTGGACTGTCAAAATAAAGGCCATGGTATAGCTCTGCGTTCGGCCGAACGCCGCTCCGTGCGCGCGTTCTGTGCGCGCTCACCCGCACAGCTCTGGGTTCGTTCTCGCGTTCGTTCTCGCGTTTTCGCTACAAATTCTTGACGTCATTTGAGAAGCCACAGCGCAGAGCGTTCGCTGATTGGTCATTTGCTGACACGCCTACTGAATTGATTGACAGGTCGAGGGAGGGAAAAAAAAGGCGAGCCGGCAGCTTCAGCGCAGCGGTGTTCTGTGTTTATATCTTATTAAAAAGTTATAAAATAAAAATAAAATAAAAAACAGGGAGCGCTGGTCCTGCAGCCCGCAGCCCACCAGGAAATCTGCAGAACCTCGCGCAGCCACGTAGGACTCTTAATTCGCTCGTGACAAATTCATTCATTTCTCATCATTTCAGTCATGGAGTCAACGGAGGAGGAAGCGATCACTTGACTTTTGGCAAAAAAAAAAAAAGAAAAGTCCAGATCAGGGATGAAGAAGAGGAATTTAATACATTTGTGTCTCATACAAAACAGTCCGGCGCCGGGCAGTTTATTGTGAGACAACGCGCCTCGCGTACGCGGTCGTAAAATTTGAGCTTTGCGCATTCGTGCCCTGTGGGGCTACGCTTGTGCCTGGCGCTCGAACGGCATCGAGCGGCGTTCGGCCGAACGCAGAGCTATACCTGGGCCTTAAGAGTCTGGCTCTGTCACAAATTAGATTATTACAGAGGATGTCTAGACTTCCTGTTGGACTTTAGAGAAGAAGGTTCATGGATGTTGGAGCTGCTTTGGTGTCCTTCAGTTTTTCTGCAGAACAAGTTTTTATTGTTACAGAACCATCCGATCAGACAGTTCTGTTTAGAACCCGTCCATCTACAGTCTGTTGCATTTAAAGGCAGGTACAACATGAAGCTTTGACCTTTGACCTCCTGTGAGACGCAGCAGAAACAGAACAAACAGTCCAGTCCTCAGAGTGTCCATTTGTCCTCCTCCTTTGTTTCCTCTGTCCCCGTGCTGTTTGGACCTCATCGTCCACTCGTCTAGTCAGCTCAGACTCTGACCCAGTTTCCTTCCATTGTCTCTGTTTGACCTCCACCTGACCTTGGTTTGGTTTCCTTTGGTCAGAAACATCCTTCTGATAGAGGCCGGTCCCTGTATTGGTCCCTGACAGTTAGACCTCCTGAGTCCAGTCCCTGTACTGGTCCCTGACAGTTAGACCTCCTGAGTCCAGTCCCTGTACTGGTCCCTGACAGTTAGACCTCCTGAGTCCAGTCCCTGTACTGGTCCCTGACAGTTAGACCTCCTGAGTCCAGTCCCTGTACTGGTCCCTGACAGTTAGACCTCCTGAGTCCAGTCCCTGTACTGGTCCCTGACAGTTAGACCTCCTGAGTCCAGTCCCTGTACTGGTCCCTGACAGTTAGACCTCCTGAGTCCAGTCCCTGTACTGGTCCCTGACAGTTAGACCTCCTGAGTCCAGTCCCTGTACTGGTCCCTGACAGTTAGACCTCCTGAGTCCAGTCCCTGTACTGGTCCCTGACAGTTAGACCTCCTGAGTCCAGTCCCTGTACTGGTCCCTGACAGTTAGACCTCCTGAGTCCAGTCCCTGTACTGGTCCCTGACAGTTAGACCTCCTGAGTCCAGTCCCTGTACTGGTCCCTGACAGTTAGACCTCCTGAGTCCAGTCCCTGTACTGGTCCCTGACAGTTAGACCTCCTGAGTCCAGTCCCTGTACTGGTCCCTGACAGTTAGACCTCCTGAGTCCAGTCCCTGTACTGGTCCCTGACAGTTAGACCTCCTGAGTCCAGTCCCTGTACTGGTCCCTGACAGTTAGACCTCCTGAGTCCAGTCCCTGTACTGGTCCCTGACAGTTAGACCTCCTGAGTCCAGTCCCTGTACTGGTCCCTGACAGTTAGACCTCCTGAGTCCAGTCCCTGTACTGGTCCCTGACAGTTAGACCTCCTGAGTCCAGTCCCTGTACTGGTCCCTGACAGTTAGACCTCCTGAGTCCAGTCCCTGTACTGGTCCCTGACAGTTAGACCTCCTGAGTCCAGTCCCTGTACTGGTCCCTGACAGTTAGACCTCCTGAGTCCAGTCCCTGTACTGGTCCCTGACAGTTAGACCTCCTGAGTCCAGTCCCTGTACTGGTCCCTGACAGTTAGACCTCCTGAGTCCAGTCCCTGTACTGGTCCCTGACAGTTAGACCTCCTGAGTCCAGTCCCTGTACTGGTCCCTGACAGTTAGACCTCCTGAGTCCAGTCCCTGTACTGGTCCCTGACAGTTAGACCTCCTGAGTCCAGTCCCTGTACTGGTCCCTGACAGTTAGACCTCCTGAGTCCAGTCCCTGTACTGGTCCCTGACAGTTAGACCTCCTGAGTCCAGTCCCTGTACTGGTCCCTGACAGTTAGACCTCCTGAGTCCAGTCCCTGTACTGGTTCCTGACAGTTAGACCTCCTGAGTCCAGTCCCTGTACTGGTCCCTGACAGTTAGACCTCCTGAGTCCAGTCCCTGTACTGGTCCCTGACAGTTAGACCTCCTGAGTCCAGTCCCTGTACTGGTCCCTGACAGTTAGACCTCCTGAGTCCAGTCCCTGTACTGGTCCCTGACAGTTAGACCTCCTGAGTCCAGTCCCTGTACTGGTCCCTGACAGTTAGACCTCCTGAGTCCAGTCCCTGTACTGGTCCCTGACAGTTAGACCTCCTGAGTCCAGTCCCTGTACTGGTCCCTGACAGTTAGACCTCCTGAGTCCAGTCCCTGTACTGGTCCCTGACAGTTAGACCTCCTGAGTCCAGTCCCTGTACTGGTCCCTGACAGTTAGACCTCCTGAGTCCAGTCCCTGTACTGGTCCCTGACAGTTAGACCTCCTGAGTCCAGTCCCTGTACTGGTCCCTGACAGTTAGACCTCCTGAGTCCAGTCCCTGTACTGGTCCCTGACAGTTAGACCTCCTGAGTCCAGTCCCTGTACTGGTCCCTGACAGTTAGACCTCCTGAGTCCAGTCCCTGTACTGGTCCCTGACAGTTAGACCTCCTGAGTCCAGTCCCTGTACTGGTCCCTGACAGTTAGACCTCCTGAGTCCAGTCCCTGTACTGGTCCCTGACAGTTAGACCTCCTGAGTCCAGTCCCTGTACTGGTCCCTGACAGTTAGACCTCCTGAGTCCAGTCCCTGTACTGGTCCCTGACAGTTAGACCTCCTGAGTCCAGTCCCTGTACTGGTCCCTGACAGTTAGACCTCCTGAGTCCAGTCCCTGTACTGGTCCCTGACAGTTAGACCTCCTGAGTCCAGTCCCTGTACTGGTCCCTGACAGTTAGACCTCCTGAGTCCAGTCCCTGTACTGGTCCCTGACAGTTAGACCTCCTGAGTCCAGTCCCTGTACTGGTCCCTGACAGTTAGACCTCCTGAGTCCAGTCCCTGTACTGGTCCCTGACAGTTAGACCTCCTGAGTCCAGTCCCTGTACTGGTCCCTGACAGTTAGACCTCCTGAGTCCAGTCCCTGTACTGGTCCCTGACAGTTAGACCTCCTGAGTCCAGTCCCTGTACTGGTCCCTGACAGTTAGACCTCCTGAGTCCAGTCCCTGTACTGGTCCCTGACAGTTAGACCTCCTGAGTCCAGTCCCTGTACTGGTCCCTGACAGTTAGACCTCCTGAGTCCAGTCCCTGTACTGGTCCCTGACAGTTAGACCTCCTGAGTCCAGTCCCTGTACTGGTCCCTGACAGTTAGACCTCCTGAGTCCAGTCCCTGTACTGGTCCCTGACAGTTAGACCTCCTGAGTCCAGTCCCTGTACTGGTCCCTGACAGTTAGACCTCCTGAGTCCAGTCCCTGTACTGGTCCCTGACAGTTAGACCTCCTGAGTCCAGTCCCTGTACTGGTCCCTGACAGTTAGACCTCCTGAGTCCAGTCCCTGTACTGGTCCCTGACAGTTAGACCTCCTGAGTCCAGTCCCTGTACTGGTCCCTGACAGTTAGACCTCCTGAGTCCAGTCCCTGTACTGGTCCCTGACAGTTAGACCTCCTGAGTCCAGTCCCTGTACTGGTCCCTGACAGTTAGACCTCCTGAGTCCAGTCCCTGTACTGGTCCCTGACAGTTAGACCTCCTGAGTCCAGTCCCTGTACTGGTCCCTGACAGTTAGACCTCCTGAGTCCAGTCCCTGTACTGGTCCCTGACAGTTAGACCTCCTGAGTCCAGTCCCTGTACTGGTCCCTGACAGTTAGACCTCCTGAGTCCAGTCCCTGTACTGGTCCCTGACAGTTAGACCTCCTGAGTCCAGTCCCTGTACTGGTCCCTGACAGTTAGACCTCCTGAGTCCAGTCCCTGTACTGGTCCCTGACAGTTAGACCTCCTGAGTCCAGTCCCTGTACTGGTCCCTGACAGTTAGACCTCCTGAGTCCAGTCCCTGTACTGGTCCCTGACAGTTAGACCTCCTGAGTCCAGTCCCTGTACTGGTCCCTGACAGTTAGACCTCCTGAGTCCAGTCCCTGTACTGGTCCCTGACAGTTAGACCTCCTGAGTCCAGTCCCTGTACTGGTCCCTGACAGTTAGACCTCCTGAGTCCAGTCCCTGTACTGGTCCCTGACAGTTAGACCTCCTGAGTCCAGTCCCTGTACTGGTCCCTGACAGTTAGACCTCCTGAGTCCAGTCCCTGTACTGGTCCCTGACAGTTAGACCTCCTGAGTCCAGTCCCTGTACTGGTCCCTGACAGTTAGACCTCCTGAGTCCAGTCCCTGTACTGGTCCCTGACAGTTAGACCTCCTGAGTCCAGTCCCTGTACTGGTCCCTGACAGTTAGACCTCCTGAGTCCAGTCCCTGTACTGGTCCCTGACAGTTAGACCTCCTGAGTCCAGTCCCTGTACTGGTCCCTGACAGTTAGACCTCCTGAGTCCAGGTCCCTGTACTGGTCCCTGACAGTTAGACCTCCTGAGTCCAGTCCCTGTACTGGTCCCTGACAGTTAGACCTCCTGAGTCCAGTCCCTGTACTGGTCCCTGACAGTTAGACCTCCTGAGTCCAGTCCCTGTACTGGTCCCTGACAGTTAGACCTCCTGAGTCCAGTCCCTGTACTGGTCCCTGACAGTTAGACCTCCTGAGTCCAGTCCCTGTACTGGTCCCTGACAGTTAGACCTCCTGAGTCCAGTCCCTGTACTGGTCCCTGACAGTTAGACCTCCTGAGTCCAGTCCCTGTACTGGTCCCTGACAGTTAGACCTCCTGAGTCCAGTCCCTGTACTGGTCCCTGACAGTTAGACCTCCTGAGTCCAGTCCCTGTACTGGTCCCTGACAGTTAGACCTCCTGAGTCCAGTCCCTGTACTGGTCCCTGACAGTTAGACCTCCTGAGTCCAGTCCCTGTACTGGTCCCTGACAGTTAGACCTCCTGAGTCCAGTCCCTGTACTGGTCCCTGACAGTTAGACCTCCTGAGTCCAGTCCCTGTACTGGTCCCTGACAGTTAGACCTCCTGAGTCCAGT
>JBBPBX010113558.1:0-10447 GCA_038048925.1 Garcialebias charrua | reverse complement strand
CTCAGTTACACACTCTATTTACAGCATAGGCTGTCACCAAATAACACACTTATTTCATATTGTGAAGTATTTCATAGAGTGTAGGTCAGAGAAACTGGGCGCTGTTCATAGGGTAAACGTGAACAGTGGTTACACAAAGATAAATAAATATACTACTTAGAGTAAATAAACCACTGGGTGCATTTTTTTGGCCCTAGGACTGTTTTTTTATGAAGTACATACCAAAAGTTGAGTAAAAAAAACATTAAAAAGTGAATTTTGCATCTGTGGTCCCCTTTAAGTCCCAAAACGAAAGAAATCCACTTCAAAGTTATGAACAACATCTATCCATCCAACGAGTTGCTAAGATTGAGGTTTGGTATTGATCATAACAACTGTGTGTTTTGTGAGATGGCACATTGAAACAACTGATCATCTGTTTTTCCATTGTATCTACTCTGGGACTTTCTGGGAGGACATACAAGACTGGCTATCATCCAAAATCCAAATCACCCCCTTCACAAGAGAATCTATTATATTTGGTATCCATCTGGAAAACAGAAAACTGGACCTGATAGTAAACAACCTGATTATCCTGGGAAAATTTTTAATCCACACTTCCAAATCAAGAAAGACAAAACCACTCTTTTTCAGATATAAAGACGCTTATATATATTATACATATCAGAGGGATGAAGTTAGAGAGGACATGAAGGTACTGTAGTTGGAGTGAGGACAGAGGATGCAGAGGACAGAGTGAGGTGGAGGATGATGACGCTGAGGCGAACCCTGAAAAGGGAAAAGCCAAAAGAAGAAGAAGATGCTTTCTGTGCGTTCGCAATATATTTTACTGATTTCTGACATCACTATCTTTATCACCTAACAGAAAAAAAACAACAACAAAAAAAAACGTTCAGAATGACAGAAATCCATTCCAGGGACGGAAACTTTAATCCGTGAAACAGCAACTAAAATCATCCATCCATTATCTTTTATCCGCTTCTTCCATTTTTGGGTCACGTGGGTCGCCGTTGCCCATGACCAGCAGCAATCACTGTGCGCATAGTTGCCAAGTCCGCTTATTTCAAGCGGCATTGGGCTTGTTTTTCCCTGGAGTCGCTTTCAAATTTGATCAGCCGCTTGTGGCGTTTTTTTGGGCTTCTCGCGGACATTGAGTCGCTTATTTGTGCTTGTTTTTCAGTCGAGCAGTAATGCGAGTGGTAGGTAGTTTGTCACGCCCCCCTTCCACGTATGTTACGTCAAGGCGGATGTTACGTTCAGGTGCAGTTGGCGCAAGCGACAGTCAGAGCCGGTAAAACTATATAAGCGCGAGCAATTAATGATGAGTCAGCATGAGCAGCATATAGTGACACAACATATATATCTTGTATCATTCAACTATGTTAGTTTTTAGCAAACAAAATGATAAATTAATGAAAATTACTTTCAAAGTGAGTTTAAAATTATCATTTATCATTTTCAATTATCATTTTATCCTACTTGTATTCTTGTATCTGATGAAACTGTCTTGTATTGTTCTTTTAAAATGAATGAATAAACATCAATCAATCAATCAAAAATTAAAAACCGTGTTTCTTCACGGGACATCCGACTACACGCGAATGCAACATTGTTATTTATTCTTTGTCTATTCATTCATTCATTCAACCTTTATTTAGTCAGGTAAATCTCATTGAGCCTCGAGGGCTCATTTACAAAAGCGACCTGCTACAAACTAAAGAATTTAGTGAAATGTCTAGACAAGACAACGCTAATATGAGCTCTAAGTGGGGTAAATATGGAAAAAAATATAATAAAGATTGGGAGAAAGAGCGTGTTCTTCAAGACTGGATCCGACCACGACCACAGATGGGAGAAAAATGCAAAATGTATTTTTATTTTTTAGACTGAATACGTTCTTTAATGTATAATTTTGCTGGTTATATGTAATGCCATAATAAATATGTTTATTACTGTTTAAAACTGCCTTTTTTTACACAATGGGATGGGGTGCTTTTTTTGGGCTTTTTTTGAAAGAGCAAGTCGCTTGTTTGTGCTTGTTTTGAAGGAGCTGATCGCTTCTTTCGGTCTGGAGATCTGGCAACCCTGACTGTGCGGCTCACAGAGCCCAGTGGAGGCTCACTTACCGCAGCAGTTGCGGGGAACGGGGTACACCCTGGACAAGTCGCAAATCCAACTAAAATCATCACTGAAAAGCTGTTTAGATACAAACCTAATCTGTGACGCAGAACGTTTGGGTTGAAAACAGCATCTTGGGTTTTGTTGTGTTGCAGTTTGTCCTTTAAACGACATCGTTCCTCTTTATAATCTGCATCTGTTGTTTCCAGAAACTCGGACATTTCTTCAGGAGCCACTTCCTCTCGTTGTTCAGCCTGATGTCTCCTCATCTCTGTTAGCTAAAGTTTCCTTAAAATAATAGATACATAACCGGTATAGATGAACCGAACTCAAGAAGATTAAATTACTGCAAATGTTACAGCAAATTAACTCGTAGTCTAAAAGTACAACACAATTGAACAAAACTCACCTTTTTACTAATCTTCGTGAAGAGAAATACTTCCGGTGACTCTTCTTCTGGTGTTGTCAGCTTTGCAGCGGTATTATTTGTTCCACAGCGACACTGATTGTTTAAGAGAAGAACTGCATTGAGTGCAGCACGTCAAGGTCAGAAAACTTTCCATCCAGTCTTCGTCACCTTCTTCAGGTTCTGACCCACAGAGTCTGATAAGTCTTTTAGCTGAGAGTCAGAGCCCTTTACATCATCACATTCATCATCCTCACTGACTTGTCTCTGAAGAGCTGCAATCAGTATTTAGATCTGGGTCATGGTGTCTCTGCTTCTCCACAGTCTTCTCCACCAGTTGATACCTTCATCTGGTCAGCTGAGCTGCTCATTGGAAAATCTTCCTCTTTTACTTGCTGCTGATGAAGTGTAAAAACAGAGGATTTTCCTCACTCTTCAAAGGAACAGCAGTGAATGCAAACCCGGTGTCAGTCTCCTTTTTCACACAAAACTGTTCTCCCTCTTGACTGGTCCACAGTTCCTCTTCCTCCTTTATGTTGAGGGTCTCCAGATTCTGTTGGTCCACACCAAGCATCTGTACTTCAGGAGCTTCTTTACTCACCATCTGCTGAACAGCTGCAGGGACCACTGAAAACAGGAAAATCAGGCACAATTGTAACTTTATATTCACACATACAGTGGTGCTATAAAGTTTATGAAGCCTTTAAAACTTTCTAAATACTGTACTGTATCTGCATAAAAACAACCTAAAACATCATCAGAATTCCACACAAGTCCTAAAAGAAGATAAAGAGAACCCAGTTAAATGAATTAGACAAAATATTATACTTGATCATTTATTTATCCATGAAAATTATCCAATATTACACGTTATTTCTGAGATTTGTCAAGTTCTTCTATTAATAATGCACAAAATTAAATTAAATATTGATGAGAGCATGCAGTGTTAAAATGAACTAAGTTTTAATTTATATCAGTCCATGGCCATTAAGAGACAAACTGCCTCAAGTGTACTCGTCAGTGTTTGAATGTAAAACAAACAACTTGTAACTAATACCAATAAAAACAACTGATTTTATAGGGTAGACTTTTGGTAGTAAATTATGCATATTTAGATGTTTGTTTTATATTACCGTAATATATATGGTGATCACAATAATATCAAACAAACAAACAAACAAACAAAAAAAACTAAGAAATGAGCAATGCTGTCTCAAATATATTTAATCTGTGAAATTATTTTTGGAGGAGACCATTATATGATAATGGACGAATGCTTGATAGATGTCCATCAAAGTTGCAAAATCATCATTACCACTCCAGTTTGTAACAGAACTAAACTGTGCACTCAGAAAAACGAAGAATACAGTATCTGGTAAAGATAACATTTGGTACACAATGATAAAACATCTAAGCAAAACAGCAAAGAACATAATACAGTTCTAGAATTTTACAATAAAGTATGGGATGAAGGGAAGCTGCCACAGAGTAGAGCTGTCATTTCTAACCCAAGCCCTAAGCCCGGCCCCACCCGACCCAAATGCGGTCGGGTGGGGCCGAAGTCTTTTTTGGACTGTGAGGTCTCAGTTTCTGATAGAGGATATTTGCAAACTGAGGTGTACCGCAAACCCACCCACACAGACCAGTATTTGCAGTTTGACTCCCATCACCCTTTGGAGCACAAGTTGGGAGTCATCAGGACTCTGTATCACAGAGCAGACAGCATCCCCACTAACTCGGGAGCCAGACAGAAGGAGAAATCCCACACAAGACAGGCTAGGAGACACAGTGTCTCTGAGGACGTTCTGTGTCTTTGAGGGCTGGTTCCTGGTCTATCAACACAAAAGGAAGACGTTGGCAGCAAATCTGGACCTGGTCAGGCTGCCTGCCTTACATGATGGCTTGGTTCATGTCTTGAGAAACCAGACTTTTGGCTGAATGGATCTTGGGGATTTTCTCAGGCACGTTCCATTGGTATAATTGGTGTTAATTTGGACATTTCGGAAGCGAGTGGACAGACACAGACTGAATGTAGATGTCATTAAAGTTCTGCCTGTTCCCAAAACAATCGTGTTTATCTGACATTCAGCTCCCTGACTGGCCTTGACAGGCCTTCTTATCTCAACACGCCTGAAAATTTTCGTAAACCTGACGCTCTCACCCCTCCCAAACTTGCTACTGAGGAATTCCACGGACTTTTCAGAGGAGCCCAGCCAAATTAACATTCTGTCATCATTTCAGGCCCAGGGGCGTTGTTTCATTAATAAAAACGAAACAATAAAATAAAAACATTTCGAAATATATGCATATATGTTTTTAGTTGTGTAGGATAAATATTTTATGAGTAATGGTGAGTTATATTACCCTGATGCATGCTCAATAATCCAGGTAGAAAAATCTAAAAAAGCTAAGTCTGGTCCTCTGGACATTCAAAAAACAAAAAAACAAAACAAAGCAAAAAATTGTAGAAACGTTTCGTCTTTCGTCCGAAAGACTTCCTCAGTCTGAGGTGCTGGGTTCAGCTCAGTCTTATAAATAGCACCCTCTCACAGTGTTACACAACCAGTTGGCTGATGACAGCCTGAAACCAGCTGCTCACATGATCAAGGAGGACCATCAGCCTAACAATGGATCGTTAGCACCCTGATGGTTGTTTGCTATTCACAGAGGGCTGAGTGATACCAGCAATCACAGCATTGTAGGAGGGGGACAGTTGAACTCGGAGGCCTCCACCCCTGTTTAATGATGGGCGGTTTCTTTTCACAAAGATGGCCTCCTTTACTCCTCTCTCAAACCATCGTTCCTCTCTATCAAGGATGTGAACATCTTCATCCCTGAAAGAGTGACCGCTGGCCTGGAGATGAGTGTAGACTGCAGAGTCCTGACCTGATGATGTTGATCTTCTGTGCTGGGCCATCCTTTTGGCCAGTGGCTGTTTAGTTTCCCCGATATAAGACTGATCACAGCCCTCCTGACACTGAACAGCATACACAATGTTACTCTGTTTTTGCCGGGGGACTGGATCTTTGGGATGAACCAGTTTTTGCCGTAATGTATTTTGAGGTTTAAAAGCCACTGGGACGTTGTGTTTAGAAAATAAACGTCTCAATGTCTCTGAAACCCCTGCAACATATGGAATGGCCACTGGTCTGGGTCTGGGTTCCTTCTTTTCACCTGATGGCTGGCTGGAGTCCTGTTTGGGTTTCTTCTCTGCTTTCAGGAAGGCCCAGTTAGGATATCCACATTTCTCTAGAGCCTGTTTTGTGTGTGATTTCTCCTTCTGTCTGGCTCCTGCGTTAGTGGGGACGCTGTCTGCTCTGTGGTACAGAGTCCTGATGACTCCTAACTTGTGCTCCAGAGGGTGATGGGAGTCAAACTGTAAATACTGGTCTGTGTGTGTGGGTTTGCGGTACACCTCAGTTTGCAAATTTCCTCTATCAGAAACTGAGACAGTTTCTGAGACAGGCAGAAACATGGATGTGCTATGGGGTCTCCAGTTTCTCCTATTGTTGCCAACCTGTACATGGAGGAGGTAGAAAAGAGAGCTTTGACATCCTTTTCAGGGAGACCACCAAGTCATTGGTTCAGGTATGTTGACGACACCTGGGTTAAAATTAAATCTCAGGAAGTCCAACATTTCACTGATCACATCAACTCTGTGGATAAATATATCAAGTTCACACGAGAAGATGTAAAAAATGGCAGGTTGGCTTTCTTGGACTGTGAGGTCTCAGTTTCTGATAGAGGAAATTTGCAAACTGAGGTGTACCGCAAACCCACCACACAGACCAGTATTTACAGTTTGACTCCCATCACCCTCTGGAGCACAAGTTAGGAGTCATCAGGACTCTGTACCACAGAGCAGACAGCGTCCCCACTAACGCAGGAGCCAGACAGAAGGAGAAATCACACACAAAACAGGCTCTAGAGAAATGTGGATATCCTAACTGGGCCTTCCTGAAAGCAGAGAAGAAACCCAAACAGGACTCCAGCCAGCCATCAGGTGAAAAGAAGGAACCCAGACCCAGACCAGTGGCCATTCCATATGTTGCAGGGGTTTCAGAGACATTGAGACGTTTATTTTCTAAACACAACGTCCCAGTGGCTTTTAAACCTCAAAATACATTACGGCAAAAACTGGTTCATCCCAAAGATCCAGTCCCCCGGCAAAAACAGAGTAACATTGTGTATGCTGTTCAGTGTCAGGAGGGCTGTGATCAGTCTTATATCGGGGAAACTAAACAGCCACTGGCCAAAAGGATGGCCCAGCACAGAAGATCAACATCATCAGGTCAGGACTCTGCAGTCTACACTCATCTCCAGGCCAGCGGTCACTCTTTCAGGGATGAAGATGTTCACATCCTTGATAGAGAGGAACGATGGTTTGAGAGAGGAGTAAAGGAGGCCATCTTTGTGAAAAGAAACCGCCCATCATTAAACAGGGGTGGAGGCCTCCGAGTTCAACTGTCCCCCTCCTACAATGCTGTGATTGCTGGTATCACTCAGCCCTCTGTGAATAGCAAACAACCATCAGGGTGCTAACGATCCATTGTTAGGCTGATGGTCCTCCTTGATCATGTGAGCAGCTGGTTTCAGGCTGTCATCAGCCAACTGGTTGTGTAACACTGTGGGAGGGTGCTATTTATAAGACTGAGCTGAACCCAGCACCTCAGACTGAGGAAGTCTTTCGGACGAAAGACGAAACGTTTCTACAATTTTTTGCTTTGTTTTGTTTTTTTGTTTTTTTGAATGTCCAGAGGACCAGACTTAGCTTTTTTAGGTGAGTTATATTGTTTGTTTCAAAAAATGTTTTCTGATTGGTGACGTATTTCCTGTTCTGGGGGTGCATGAATCTTATCGATAGACCCTTGTTATAAATGGTGCATGTGCAGTTATTCCACGATGTTACAAAACAATGGGAAGACGCTGGGCGCAGTTTTCACCGCCCTGGACACATACAACGTGAGCTCTAACTACCGATCATGTGCTTCCGGTCTTTTTTTTTTCTTGTCTGGAAAATGAGTCGTGTGGTCATTGACTCAAGCAGGCTTGCTCAGGTAAGTTTTAAATTATTGAAAGCCCTTTATCTAATATCTATTTGCATTTCTGACTGATATGCCTATCAACTTTTAGATGGTTGTTTGTGAAAAAACCCTTCAGCTGACTGTTTATTCTAAAAGTGGCAACTGGTGAGTTTGTGTTTTTCTTTGTTTGTTTGTGGAGTTAGCATGCTAGTGCTAGCCTCCAGGTTTTACTGTATACATAGTTCCCACACACGTGACCGGTATTGTGCAATGCCGGCTTTTCTGCCATATTGGTAGTCAGAAAATGGCGGACAAACAGACGTGAGCAACCAGAGCTAAGCTAAGCTATTCTTGACCAAGGCGCAAGAGCTAGATATCTGAAAAAAAAAGCAGTGGTCGGAGTTGACCCCTATGAGGTGGAGCTAGAAATCATGTCAGACGAAGCAGTATTGCCCCCTGGTGGAGAAGGGCAACAAGTTGTCACCAAGAAGTTACTCTGATATCGTTAATTATTTAATGACTACGAGGAGTGCCCACAACAGAGCAGCTTTGCAGCTTTAAATCCATGGATGGATGCTTAATAACCAGTAACAGATTTGTGAAGGATGTCCAAATCTTCATGTTAATAACAGTTCGGGTGACTGGCAGAGTAAGTGTTTACAATAATGTACACATAGATGTCCCTCGTAGCTACAACAGCTAAGCTAATCTTAGCTACAGTAAACATTGGTGTTATTTACTGCGTGCACTGCTAAGCTCACGTAGCTTGTGCTACAGTAAATATCAGCCATTTTTAACGTAACAATGAATATCCAAAAAAGCTAAGTCTGGTCCTCTGGACATTCAAAAAACAAAACAAAACAAAGCAAAAAAACTGTAGAAACGTTTCGTCTTTCGTCCGAAAGACTTCCTCAGTCTGAGAAGCTGTGTTCAGCTCAGTCTTATAAATAGCACAGTGGATCAACCACACAGCTTCTCAGACTGAGGAAGTCTTTCGGACGAAAGACGAAACGTTTCTACAGTTTTTTTTGCTTTGTTTTGTTTTGTTTTTTGAATGTCCAGAGGACCAGACTTAGCTTTTTTGGATTTTTCTACCTGGATTATTGAGCATGCATCAGGGTAACAATGAATAGTTTAGCTAATGTAACTTGTGCCACAGTAAATATCAGCAATGTTTACTTTAGTAAAAGCTACATCAGCTAAGCTAATCTTTGCTACGTTAAAGATCGTTGTATAGCTACTTCAGCTTACCTGATGAGCTTGTTGTCATACAGTAAAGATCGCTGATATTTCTCACATTACTACATTATTTATTTAGCCTATGATTGCCTTTCATACTTAAATTAGTGTTAACAAAATAAAGTATTTGTAATTATTGCTCGGTCATAGTATTTAACGTTTTACAGTAAATGTCACTGATATTTATTTTCCACTGTGATCTGCCTTTGTTAATAAAGTTAGTGGTGAAAAGTTACAATTTGGTAACTCCATTTAATCCATTGGTTAAATATTGCTTTAAACCCTGAAAGCATTTTAATTGTCTTCGTCCTTTGTGTTGTATTTCTGTGTAAGGTACTCCCTGGATGAAGCTCCACTTGGTCCAGAAGTTTTGTGCAGGCGAGCACCACAGCAACAAAAGAGTGAAAATATCATTTCTAAAAATAAATCTGCTTTTCAAGTGCTGTACATTTGGTCAAGTACATTTGGTGTTGCTGTGAAACATGCATTTCTAAATGTAACATGTGCTTACCTTTAGTTTGAATAAAACAGTTGCACCAAGTTTCACCTTCTTTGTTTCATTAATTAAGATATGTTTAATGTCCAATAATGAGAAGTTCTACTGCACATGAATAAAACCTAGATGTAGTGGTTGTTCTTTGGCAACTTACCAGTTTAGTGTTTTATTGACATGTACAAAACATAAAAACATGCATGTTGCTGTATGGTTCCTCTTCCAGGAAGAGACTGATAAAGTTCAGAGTACAAGCTATAATTATAAATTCAAAACAATTGAAACTGAATACAATATGAGAAGAACCGTGTGTGATTTTATGTCTTTTAATGAAAATGATTTGGCTACAGAATAAATACCAGATCAAAAACACTCTTCAACATGATGGAGACCAGCGCAGTTTCTGATTTTAAACAAACTGGAACAGATTCCTCATCATGTGGGGCCACCCGAATGGAGCAGCCCATTTTTACTATTTTATGCTTATGTTTATTAAATGTTTCAGTGTTTTAGTGTTTAAATGGTTACTGTTGCACCGAGGGACTGAGAGAAACGCAATTTCAATCCTGTGTATGTCCTGTACATATTGCAGTTCTGACAATAAAGTTGACTTTGACTTTTGACTTTGTTGTACATGTACTGTATATATTTTATCCTGTGTTTTCATTTTAATGCTGTTCTTATACATTTTATTATAATTTTACTGCTGTGTGTCATAGTTTTACCATTAGTGTGTGTTACTGTTTCTGTAATTTTTAAACCTCTTTTATGTTGTTTGTGAAGCAACTTGATAACATACTGAACCGAAAGACGAAACGTTTCTACAGTTTTTTTTTTTTGCTTTGTTTTGTTTTTTTGAATGTCCAGAGGACCAGACTTAGCTTTTTTGGAACTTGATAACAGTTTATCTCTTTCAACTGTGCTCTATAAATAAATATGACTTGACTGTCGTGTGGGTCCAATTTGCTAACAGACAAACAGACTGACTACAACCGTTAAACGTGTGTGTGTGTGTATCAGCCTGATGTCACAGGGTAAATAAAGGTTCAAAATAAATTATTAACAAGCAGTTCCTAACAACAAAGAGTCGAGGCTAAACACGGGCGGGACACTTTGTTGCCGTTAGTGTTACGTGTGGGGGTTAGCATGTAGCATAGCGTTGCCAAG
>JBBPBX010113555.1:0-10447 GCA_038048925.1 Garcialebias charrua | reverse complement strand
ATTGAACACAAACCAACACAGAGGCACGAACCTCTCCTGACTTCTACTCTACCAGGGGGGCCCTGGCAGCGCATAGCAGCAGATCTGTGCGAGCATGAGAGTAAGAATTATCTCATTGTAACGGACTATTATTCCAGAGACATTGAAATAGTTCGTTTGTCTTCCACATCGAGTCGTGAAGTCATTAGTCGACTCAAGAGCATGTTCGTGAGGTGGGGAATTCCACTGGAACTGGTGAGTGATAATGCAACTCAATTTACATCCAGTGACTTCCAGGACTTTTCCAGAGAGTATGGATTTGTGCACGCAACTTCCAGCCCCCACTACCCTCAGGCGAACGGTGCTGCCGAACGAGCGGTTCAGACTGCAAAGAACATTTTGAAGCAGCCTGACCCCCATCTGGCCCTGATGTGCTACAGAGCAACACCTAGTGCTGCTACAGGTGTGAGCCCTGCACTACTGATGACGGGAAGAGAAATCAGAACCACACTTCCAGTGCTGGAGAGCAAGTTGAAAGCTGCTCCAGTGGACAGACATGAGATTCAACAAAAGGACAGACAGACAAAGGAAACCTACAGGTTCTTCCATGATCGCCATCATTCTGCACAACCACTTCCTGCACTACAACCGGGACAGGACGTCAGGATAAAACTGGATGGTGAAAAGAGTTGGAAAACCCCAGCAAAGGTCATCGGCAAATGCCATGAGCCAAGGTCGTATATGGTGGAAACGGAGAATGGAGCTGTATTAAGACGGAACCGGAGACATCTGCAAGCTGTCCCACTTCCCACAGATCAACCAGATCAGCTACAACCACCTGATTCTCCAGTGACACTGAACAGTAGCTTTCCACCTGAAGACGGTGCTGATTCTGCGACCAGAACTCCTGACCAGAGACACATGGGTCCAGAGGTGGAGCGCTCAACTCCACAAGGTTCACAGGTGACTTCCAGGGGAAGGGTAATCAGAATCCCTCTAAGGTACCGAGACACTTAATGACAAAAAAAAAAAAAGGATAAAGTGAAGTTGACCTGTGTAGTTTGTATGTATAAGTGTGAAACATAGACCTGTGTAGTTTGTATGTATAAGTGTGAAACATAGACCTGTGTAGTTTGTAGGTATAAGTGTGAAACATAGAGTTCTGAAGAGTAGGTAAATAGTAACTGGGAAAATATTTAGTTGTTCACCGAATAAATAGGAACAGCAACTATCGAGGGCAGAATAATCCCTACGTTGCTGTGGACCGAGGGCAGTCGACCCCAACGTCCTAGTGGTCGGATTTTATATACAGGGGAGTTTAGAAACATGTGTTTCCTGCTAAAAGGGGGAGATGTGGTGATATGTCCTAGTTGGGTTGCCGTAGCAGACTGAGCATGCGCAGTGTGGGTGTTTAGTTGTGAACTGAGCGTGACACGAGACGTTAACATGTCGTGCTATTAGCAGTTCAATAAAGCCGAGTTCGCCAAGCTACCTCGTGAGTCCACCGCCTGTTCTTCACAGAAGCAGCCGTTCATGACAAGGAACAAATAAATTGTCAAAATGATTTGCTTGTAGCACAAGCAAGTGATTATAAAATACATTAAAAAATATACATTAAAGCTGCACTATGTAACTTTGTAGTGCAGTCTGTAACTTTTCTAACAATATATTTTTAACATATTTCTTCACTCTGTCACTATCTACTGACAGACTGGTGTTAGACAAAGTAATCTCTGAAAAAAACTATAGTCCCCTTGCTTCTCTATCAGCATTTATAAAAACACTAAAAACACAGAGTGACCCGCCGTTAACCAGCCAATAAAAACAGAGTTTGTAACCAGCCAATAAAAACAGAGCTTGAATTTGAATCAGCCAATAAAAACAGAGCTTGAATTTGAATTTCAGCAGAGCAAGGGGGGCAGAGCCATATATGGCTCTGAGGGGGAGGGATCAGAATGCTTTGCCTGTTGAAAATATTTCTAAGTTCTGTGCTCTACAGAAAGTTACACATAGCACCTTTAAAATGGAAGTCATGAATAAATAAAACTACCTTTGACAGTTGTTTTTGCTGTTAGTGCTGTCTTATGCATTTTTGGTCTTGTTGTTTGCACACTTCAACATGTAAAAGTTTAGGTCTTAAGCCGCTGGTGCTGTTTTATTTTGTGGGTCAGAAACTGAACACTTTGGCAATCAGAACAAGCTTTTTGATTTTGGACTGACTGAGAATATCACATTTATTTAGCAGAGTCAGCTGAGTATTTTACATCGACCTTTAAAGTAATAATTATGTGATATTCAAACTGACAACGTGGGAGCGGTAGAGTTCAATAAATGTCTTGCCAGAGTCAGAAACGTCAGAGGAGAGATCCTGGATCCTGATTGGCTGAAGAAAAAAGACTCTTTGATGATTGGCTTCATTTTAACTGTGCCCGCCTTTCTCTGTGTTTGTACGGAAAGGTATTGCTCTCATCCATGAAATTATATTTTTTGAGCTTATGCAGTAAAAATGTGATATTATGTAGTAAAAACGTGATACTTATGTAGTGAAAACGTGATATTATGTAGTGAAAACGTGATATTTATGTAGTGAAAACGTGATATTATGTAGTGAAAACGTACTCATCCACATGGTGGCAGTAGTAGGCTTTTTTCCTGCATGGACAACTGGTAAAAAGAGTAAGAACAAGTTTGCCCGTACGCTGTTTTTAGCCTGCATGCTAACACGTAATGGCTGACTGTTTGGACAAACAGCTGGTTCTGTTTACTTGTCTGAACATCATTGAGGTATGTCAGAAAAACACCAAACCTGTCATTCTCCCTTTGGGTGTGGGTGTGCTGTGTGTGTGTACTGTGTGTTTATATACACACACAGCAGGGGCGGCCGGCCAATAGGGGGCGCCCGGGCGCCGCCCCTCTGGAACCTCTGGAGCTGTTCACCATTTGAAGAGTTAATTTTTTTTTAATAAAAATGAAATAATAAAATAAAAATATTTCGAAATATATGCATATATGTTTTTAGTTGTGTAGGATAAATATTTTGAGTAATGATGAGTTATGTTTGTTTCAAAAAACGTTTTCTGATTGTGACGTATTTCCGGTCCTCTGTGGGCGCCTGCAGCTTATCCATTGACTCTCGTTATAACTTGCACATTCATTCATTCAACCTTTATTTAGTCAGGTAAATCTTATTGAGCCTCATGGGCTCATTTACGAAAGCGACCTGCTAAATCTAAAGAACGATGAACAGCAATGGTAGAATTTCCTTAAACAATAAACAATAGAAAAACAAAAGAGAGAAAAAAAACAAAAGAGAGAAATACATTTTTTTGGGTGCGCAATGCACATGCGCAGTTATGCCACCACATTACAAAACTATTGGAGTCTTCAGGGCGCAGTTTTCGCCGCCCTGGAGGCCTGGACACGTCTAACATGAGCTCTGCCTATCGACAGCTTGTTTCCGGTCATTTATTTATTAATTAATTTATTTGTTGTTGCTGTTGAAAATGAGCCGTGCAGTGAAGCAGGCTGACTGCAGGTAAGTTTTGAATCATGAAAGCCCTTTAGCTAATGTCTATTTGCATTTCTGACTTATTTGCCTCTCAATTTTTATATAGCTGTTTGTGAAAAAAGCCTTCAGCTGACTGTTTATTCTGGTGAATTTGTTTGTGGAGCTAACATGCTAATGCTAGCCTTTATCTAATGCTTATGTAACATTATTGTAAATCACATTATTGTAAATCATATTTATTCTCAGTGTTTGTTTCTTTCTTTTTATCGGCTCATAACACTTATACCAGGTAACCCCCGACCTACGACCCCATCGACCTGCGAACCACGGGACCTACGAACATATCATATTTAATAAAAATATGAATTAAAAAAAAAAAAAAAAAATTTTTTTTTTTGTGTTTAAATGTTCTTAATTTCATGTGTACATCACTTTGTTGCAGCTCTGGTTGTTTTAAAGGCTTTATAAATAATAATTATGATAAAAAAGATCATTTCTGATCATTTTTGAGCAATCTTGGGCAACAGGAAGTAGGTCTTCAGTTTACACGGTCACAAATTAATGTAGAACACCGGACGCCATTTTAGGCTAGCTGCCGGGAGCCGGCCCGAAGACTGGTGACCAGGATGGCTTCATATGGATTAATTACGAGCTGGAAACGTCTCTGTGAACTTTGTGGATGTCTAAGGCAGCAGCGGATTTATCGCAGATCGTGCCAGGCCGCCGCGGGAACACCTCCGGCCGGCCTGGCTACACCTCCGGCCTGGCTCTGGCCTGGCTAGCTCCAGAAGCTAACACGGGAGCTAACACGGTAGCCGGCCGAAGACTGGTGACCAGGATGGCTTCATATGGATTAATTACGAGCTGGAAACGTCTCTGTGAACTTTGTGGATGTCTAAGGCAGCAGCAGAAGCTGCAGATTGATCGCGCCGCCGCTCCAACACCAGCTCATGGCTTGGCTAGCAGAAGCTAGCCAGCTAGCTAACACAGGTCTGGAGCGGCTGCGGTGGTTCACTGGCCGGCCGGCGGGGCTGCTAGGCCCGACAACAATCAACGCATGGCAACCTAAGATGTCGGCTTTGACCATCTCAAAGTAAGAAAATATATTTTTATTTATTCTGTAAATGTGAATAGCAATGTTTAACATTACAGTACACTACTGTACATGATTAAATGTGCGCACGCTCCGTTAGCATGATAAATAAAGGTTGAATGAATGAATATTTTTTTTTTTTTATAATTTTCACCCCCCACCTGCGAACCGATCGACCTGCGAACCGTTCTTAGGTCCCTAAATCGTTCGTAAATCGGGGGTTGGGTGTATTATTAAATTACCATTGACTGATATGCCTCTCAACCAGATCTTACAAAAGTGTTTTCTAAACATTATGTGTTTAACAAAGGTTTTATTGTTACATATTATTATTCAATTGTTGTTGGATTTTGAGATTTAGCTGCATCTGAATCTTTGCTACTTGTTAAAACTCATTAAAAAGAAATAGGTCCTGCAGAAAAATGCTCTGATGCCACATTCAGTAATTATCTAAAACCAGAAAGTTCTTCACTCAAGAGAATCAAATGCACATTTGCATCTTGAACAGTCTTGTCTGATCATTATTCCAAAGAACATCACTTTTGAAAATCTACTTAGGAATTACCGTATTTTCCGGAATATAGGTCACAGCTTTTTATCATTTTTGCATGCCCTGGGACCTATACTGTATTCAGGTGTGACCTATTTATGGCTTTTTATAAAATAAGCTCATTTGTAATCATTTATTAACAAAAATTAAACTGAGACACACTCTTACAATAATGTCAGCTAACAAATTTTTTTTAGGTGTTTATCCTGCTAAAATTATTCATTTATTAAAGAAAAGTTCAGCTCAGACACATATTTGCTATAATTTTTATCAAACAAATAATTGTTTTTAAGTGTTAATCTTCTTAAAAGCCTTGCTGTGCGCTCCTGTGGCAGACATTTGCAGCAGAGCTAAACACGGTCCACGTTTTGACATAGGTGCGACCTATATTCAGGTGCGACCTATATATGAATTTTTCCAATACTTTGGCAATAATTGGACAATGCGACCTATATTCAGGTGCAACCTATATTCCAGAAAATACAGTACTCAGTTTTGAAGCAAGTTATTTGAACTCAAGCTTGTGTACAAAACTTGAGCTGAAGTCAAACCTGGTAAATATCAGACAATATAAACTTTTTATATTCAACAGATGTCTGCTATATGGTTTTATGAACCTGTTTGTAGCAGCCCTTAAAGAGACATTTTCTTCCACTACAGGACACAGCAGGAGGTGATGATGATGAGGAACCCCAGATGTCCAGCCTGGATGTTTCTGAGAAGTGGAGAGACGCCACAGCTACAACCCAAATAATAATAGCAGTGAGGAGGCTAGAAGCAGCTCTGTTCAACCACACAGTTACCTTTCTCTGACTGATTACATTTTTAAAATAAAAAAAGGTGTTCAATACAGAAACAACTGGACTTTATTTGTAGCAGACAAAGTCCAGTTGTTTCTGTATTGAACACCTTTTTTTTATTTTATCATGTCCTGGATGACTGAGAATCTTCACCAGCATACATTTTTAAGTCTCCAAGTAAGAGCAGTCGAGGAAGCTGTGATTTAAAATCAGAAGATGTAATGCTATAATGTAAACAGTGTTTAAATCTTGTGTGTCATTTAGCTCAAGTGTTATACGTTTTCCACAGTAATGTAGTTACATGTACATGGTCATCAAATTTGTTTTTACTAAAATGGTTAAAATAAAACTGGACTCTGAGCCTGTCTTAAATCAAAATGCACATTTTTTGCATGATAATACATCAATAAGAAGACAGTCAGAATGTGTTGAACATTTTATTTTCTTAAAAGATTTGGTTCACAGAACATTGGTGCTGTTCACAGCGTCAAGTCACAACAGAAGTCGTCTCAGGGCACTGAACAGAAACAATCAAATATAAAAATACAGTAATAAGTTAACAGAAACTTTCATATAAAAATAATAAGTTAACAGAAACTTTCATATAAAAATAAGTTAACAGAAACTTTCATATAAAAATAATTTAACACGATTTATCTGAGGAGACTATTTTGAGTTTAACTCCATCATGTTATAAAAGAGCTAGGGGAGTGGTGGCGCAAAGGTTAAGAAGGTGAGCTTGTGATCGGAAGGTCGCCGGTTCAAGCCCCGGTACCGACAACATCAAAGATGTGGGTGGGATAAGTGAAGCGGTCACACTTGTATCCACCCTCATCTGCCCCACTCTGGGCCCTTGAGCAAGGCCCTTAACCCCCACCATCTGCTCCCCCGGGAACCCTAGATATCAGCTCTCTGCTCCACACAGAGGGCTGTGGTTGCTCGGTGGTCTGTGGTTGTGTCAGGAAGGGCATCCGGCGTAAAAACAACTGCCAAATCTTCGTGCGACCAGTTCGCTGTGGCGACCCCTAACGCAGGGAATAAAGCTGAAAGAAAAAGAAAAAAAATGTTATAAAAGAGCTACAGTAGTTAGCCAGAGTTCTTTCAGGATGAAATAATTTGAACTTCTGTTTGAATTTAATTCTATGAACTTTTTTCTTTTTGTTAAATTTACTATGGATTTCTTACAGGGCTATTTTCGACCAGTATATAAATATCAAACTTATTAACTTCAATATGTTATGAGTTTTCTTTTCGCATGGGGTACACTTTTACAAGACAGCTTTATGTTTGAAAACCTCATGTGGAAATGTTTCCACATGTCCAGTGTCTTCCTGCAGCAAAATCTCCTCCAGTGGAGACTTTCTGGACAGAATGCAGGGAGGTGGTTCCTAAACAAACAACATGTTCATCAGTATTATAAGTAAAAAGAGATTATTAAATCATTTTTAAGATTGAGAATGTATATAATTTCATCACACTTACACTGCTCCTTCTTTCTCAGGCCTTTCCTCAAACTGCATGGTGATCCCATCATCTCCACAGTCTTCCTCTCAGAGAGAGAGAGTCAGAGAGAATTTATTGTCATTTGCACCGCATGTAGTACATGTGTTGAAAACGAGATTATGTACACAGGGTCCCAGTTACATCCAACAACAAATGCAAGAGAAATACAATAATAACATCTAGGATTAACTAAGAGAGACATCACATCAGCTAGTAATACACTAAGCCCTAATGTAGTAGAAAAACATCATTATAAACAGCAGCACGAACATGAGCAGATGGTCACAGATGAACGCAGCAACAAGAAACAGATCAGTATCAGTATGATGTGACATTTTGCAGTGTTTATTCTTATTATTTATTTATTCATGAGTCTGACAGCCTCAGGGTAGAAGCTGTTTCTCAGTCTAGTGGTTCTACATTTGATGCTCCTCAACCTCCGTCCCGAGGGGAGTGGTGCAAAGAGTGAGTGTGCTGGGTGAGTGAGGTCTTTCATGATGCAGGTGGCTCTTTTTCTGCATCTGGAGGTGTAAATGTCTGTGATGGTGGGGAGACTGACTCCCACAGACTTCTGTGCAGCCTTCACCACTCTCTGCAGAGCTTTTCTCTCTGCAACTGTGCAGCCTCCATGCCACACGTTGATGCTGGAGCACAGGACGCTCTCCACTGCACACCTGTAGAACGAGGTGAGGACTGGGCTTCTCAGACCGGCTCGTCTCAGCCGTCTGAGGAAGTAGAGTCTCTGATGACCTTTCTTGATCAGGCTGGTGGTGTTGTTGCTCCAGCTGAGGTTATCATTCATGTGTACACCCAGGTATTTGTAGCTGGAGACCACCTCCACCGCAGATCCACCTATATACAGTGGGGTGTGGGTGTGTTTGTTCCTTCTGAAGTCCACAATCATCTCCTTCGTCTTCTTCACATTCATGTGAAGGTTGTTCTCTTTGCACCAGCTCTCCAGATGTTCCACCTCCTGTCTGTAGCTGGATTCATCATTATCTGTGATGCATCCCACCACAGCTGTATCATCTGCAAACTTAACAATATGACAGCCTGGATGTGTGGCTGTACAATCATATGTGAGCAGAGTGAACAGAAGAGGGCTCAGCACACATCCCTGAGGAGAGCCAGTGCTGAGGGTGATGGTGGAGGAGGAGAAGTTGTGGATCTTCACGGACTGTGGTCTGTCTGTTAAGAAGTCTAAGACCCAGTTACAAATAGAGGGGCTTAGTCCAAGTGTGGATAGTTTGTCTATCAGAGTTTGGGGGATCATGGTGTTGAAGGCAGATGTGAAGTCCACAAAGAGCAGACGCACGTATGAGTCCTTCTGATCCAGGTGGGTGAGAGCAGTGTGGACCACGGAGGAGATGGCGTCCTCTGTTGATCGGTTCTCACGGTATGCATATTGATGAGGGTCCTCGTTGATGTTGACGGCTGTCTTGATGTGGGACATGACCAGTTTCTCAAAACATTTAGCGACTATCGGGGTGAGAGCCACCGGTCTATAGTCATTCAGACCAGTCACTGTGGAGCTTTTTGGGACTGGGATGATGGTGGCGGTCTTCAGGCAGGTGGGAACTGACTCCAGTGCAAGTGAGGTGGTGAAGATGTCAGCCAGCACCTCACAGAGCTGGTCCGCACATTCCTTCAGAACTTTCCCTGGGATGTTGTCTGGACCCGTAGCTTTATGAGGGTTGATCCTTCTGAGACTGCCTCTCACTTCTGCTGCGGTCACTTTGAGGTGCTCCTCGTCTGGTGATGAGGTGAGTCTGGTGCTAGTTGGTCTGTTTGGATCATCAAAACGTGCATAAAACTTATTGAGGGCATCAGGCAGGGATGGGTCCCTGGGGCATTGTTTGCTTTTGCCCTTGTAGTCTGTTAAGCATTTGATGCCCTGCCACATGCTCCTGTGGATCATGTGAGGTGAACTGTCCCTCGATCCTCTGTGCATACGCGGCTTTGGCCTTCTTTATGCCATCATCCAGTTCTCTCCTGCACTTTCTCAACTCCTCAGTATCTTTAGACTTGAATGCAGTGTCCCTGGCTGCCAGCAGGGTGCGGACATCCTTATTTAGCCAGGGTTTTTGATTGGGGTAAAATTTAACACACTTTCTTATGGATACATTTTCAGCACATGTACTGATGTAACCCAGGACAGAGGAAGCATAAAGCTCCAGGTCAATTGAATTTCCATTCGTAGCTGCCTCTTTGAAGACAGACCAGTTTGTGTTTTCAAAGCAGTCTCTTAGCATGGGGGAACTATCTTGGCGCCACGATGTTATCACTCTTTGTTCTGGCATCGAACGTCGGAGTGGGGGGAGCTGTCTAGGGACCAATAGCAGGGAGCGATGGTCGGAAGCCCCGATCGGTGGGCGTGGCTTCGCCGTGTACGCCCCCTTCACATTCGTGTAGACCTGGTCTAATGTCTTATTTCCTCGTGTTTCTGTGAAAACGTGCTGATTGAAGGTTGGAAGGATGACACGTAAATCCACGTGATTGAAGTCCCCGGAAACAATGAAAAACCCCTCAGGATATTTACACTGCAGCGAGGTGAGTAACTCATGAATTTCTTCCTGGGCGACTTTAGCATTAGCATCGGGGGGTATGTAAACATTGCTTATTATTATCGCTGAATAGTCGCGGGGAAGATAATGTGGCCGACATCTTATTGTTAAAAGCTCCACAGCAGCTGAGCAGATCCTGCTGATAACGGCACAGTTCGTGCACCAGTCTTTGTTAACGTAAATGCAGACACCTCCACCTCGCGTTTTCCCCGTAGTCTCGATGCACCGGTCCGTTCTGAAAAATAGTTTATTATCCAACTCGTAAACAGAGTCAGGAGTGTCTTCATTGATCCATGTTTCCGTGAGACAAAGCACCGAACATCTCCTCATCTCCTCCGACGTTGTTACTCTCAGACGAAGCAGGTCCATCTTGTTGTCGAGCGAACGCACATTGGACAGAAATAAAGCCGGCATCGGGGGTTTACCGGTTTTAGCGTCTGCTCGTAGTCT
>JBBPBX010113554.1:0-10448 GCA_038048925.1 Garcialebias charrua | reverse complement strand
TTACTAGGTCACTAGAAGTCAGTAATCAACTGATAAAAAAAAAAAAACTTTCAGCTTACCTCAATATTAGGCATGTAACGAGATCTTGTTGTACGAGATCTCGCGATATTAAACTCCCGCGATATCTCTCGTTGAGAGGTAACGTTGTCTCGCGAGACGCTAATGCTAGCGCTAGCAGAGCCCCTAGCAAGTCAGCGTCACGGACAGCATGGCTTCGCCGGATGAAGTTGCTATAGAAGACGCCCCAACTACTGATGGAGGGTCCCGGTCCCGCAGACGCTTCTACATTGATGGAGGGTCCCGGCGCTGCCGACGCTGCCCCGGATGTAAAGACACGCGTGTAAACACCGGTGTGACCGGTGTTGCCAGATAGAGTCCCACCCACCCAAAGCACTCTTTACCCGCAAAAGTCAGAAGGAAAATCGCGGTGAACCGCCCAATCTGGCAACACTGGTGAGTGACGACGGCTGCTGATGCGGATATTTATGTTCAATTTTTGGAAAGTCCTGCGTGAATATCTATATTCTACAAAAAAAAAACGGCAAAATGAAAGAAAAGTAACGAGGCTATTTTTAAAAAGTAAGGAGTAGAAAGTACCAGTAATTGCGTGAAAATGTAAGAAGTAGAAGTATAAAGTAGGCTGAAAAATAATTACTTTACTAAAGTATAGATAACTAAAATTTGTACTTAAGTAAAGTAACGAAGTATTTATACTTCGTTACTTGACACCTCTGCATATCACCATTACTTTTATCTAATAATTTACTATAATATTCTTTCTTATGTTTCCTTATAATCCCTACTAATTTATTTTTATACTTTTTATATTTTTCTTCAGCGCTCTGACTTCGCAATTTCAAGAAACATGAATACAAATAATTCTTTTTTTACAAGCATTTCTCAACCCTTTTGTCATCCATGGTTGATCAATCGTATTTCTCTTTGTGTAATTTGTTTGCACACAATTCTTTTCATACAGAGCTTCCAAGATATTCATAAACTCATCATATGCTCTGTTCGCATCATCAACATACTGTCAGGATGGCACCAGGATGGCACCATCTAGTGGGTATCCTCTGTTCTGTTCTCCTTTTGTTTTCTGTCAGCCAGCTCTAACTATTTGTTTTTAGTTTTATTTAGTTTTCCTTGTACCAGTCTTCCTAGTTTCATGGTTAGCTTACTCCCTAGTAATATTTCTATATTTGCTCCTGGTGTCTTTGCGTGAGTGCAGTTACAGTGTGCACTCGCAGGACTTGATTACCTGCAGTGTTCCGTCAGTGAGAACTGAACTTTGAAAAAGGGCCTTCTCCTATTCCGCTCCAGCTTCCTGGAAAATCTTACAAAAAGATCTGAAGCTCTCGGCCTTGACCTCTCTAAATGGTTTTGGGAATCTGTTGGAATCCTGGCAAGAACCAATGCAGATATGTTCCTGTTTGTGATTTTCTACAACTACCTTATAATGTTTTGCTACTTTGATACTTTGTTAAAAAAAATCTGTATATATTTCTTATGTTTGCCTACTGTTGGTTGTTTAAGGAAATTCTACCATTGCTGCTCATCATTCTTTAGTTTGTACAGGTCGCTCTTGGACAAGAGCCCACGAGTCTCAATGAGATTTACCTGACTAAATAAAGGTTGAATGAAAAAACAATTCGGCAAACATGACCCTAACACATTCAGTATTTAGAACTGGTTGGTTTTGCATTAGACTTTAAGCATACAAACGTTTCAGGATTTTTCAGTATGTTTTGCATTTTTAGCATGTTCTAGCCTCACAGGTGCCCACAGGTCCAGGTAAGTGTTTGGTCAAAAATTTGAATTATTCCCTGCTTGTTTTGGTCTTTGTTTACCAGTAAGAAAAAGCAGAAATGCAAGTGTTTTTAAAGCTTGTTATAGGGTCAAACTGCTGCTGCAGTCCGTTTGATATTTAGAGACTGGGTCCAAGAAAGGATCTCTGTTGTAACATTTTGAATGTTTCATTCTGGAAAGTAAAATTTAAAATAGAAAACAAGCTGTAGAAGACTGAGAGCTGCCCAAATGGTACAAAAAAAAATCAAATAAAAAATACACAAACATGTTGAGTTTTTTGAAGCCCTCAAACTGTGGTGAAGGAGCCAGCTCATGATCATCAAGAAAACAACCCGTCACTACTTAAAGATTCCTATTGACTTTATAAGCCGGTGTCACCACTTTACTCTTTTGCGGCGGCTTCCTGTCAGTCAAATGTTGATGAAGCCTTTGAGCAGTTTTGAGGAAGTGATGCAACCATCTATTTTATATTCTGAAATGTGGCAAGGCACGCAGATGAGGTACATATATTCTCTCAGATGTTTGGGTTGGGGGTGGGGGGGGGGGTAGAAGTCTTCTGACAACACAACAAAAAAAGGGCTAAAATGCACTTTAAATATTCACAGTTTCACTGACCGGCGTTAACACGGGCACACTTTGTTCCAGTCCGATGCGTTGAACACAGATGGGACAGGGAAACATTTGCCCATCTGTCACCCTCTAAGTCACAGAAAGAATGAGTTTGTTGTTGTACATCAAAGGGAGGGTGCAGCTTGCATGACAGTTCTGCAAATAAGATCATGTGAAAAAAACACAAGACATCTGACTGAAAAGGTAAGAAATGTGTCTGAGTTTGAATTGGAGCAAGTCATGGTAGAAATACATAAAATGTTTTTCTTAGTGCGGAAAATAAATATGATAAAAAAGCCCTTTCAACTAAAAATGACAAATGGATGAATATTCAAAACTATTAAAACTGAACACTAATGCATAACATTTTTTTTGCTTGCATCTTCTACATCACAGATTAGACGACCATTCACATAAAATTGAACCAAGTGTGAAATTTATTGATAAATATTTGTATAACTCTGTCCTTTTCATACTTGACCTCATGTGCCCGATCAAATAAAAATGGTTTTCTACCAGTCATGTAATGTGTTCTTTGAAATAATTAGCTGAATGTTTTTATGTATTCATTTTGGTGCGTGTAAAACATTTTACAAAGTACTGTGATTTCAAGGTCAAAACCTGTCAGCAGTTCTCAGATGTCATATTATTTTGTTTAGTTTGAAATCAGTGCCGTTTTCTTCTGTAAACATTCTCAATAGTGTACACACGAAAAAATGTGTATGCCTGTTTGTATGTATGTATGTATGTATAAATATATGATATATGTATACATACATACATACATACATACATACATACATACATACATACATACATAATAATAATAATGAATTTAATTTATAACGCACTTTTCAAAACCTAACCCTTTTAAACCTAAGCCTCAAATTTCCGCCTGGCATTTTTTACTTGTTTTTCACTAGAAAATATGAAGAAAATGTCCTATGGCCAAGTGCTTCAGCACATTTGTTCAGAATATTTAGAACTTTCAATATCTGGCATTATTTTACATTATACTTGTTACAAAACAACTATTAAAACTGTTTAACATCAAGAAAAAACAAAAAGCGAAATTAGATTTTAGAGATTTTATGCAAATAAAACACTGCATTTGAACATGAAGTACAGATTTTGCATCACAAATTAACAATTTCAACACTATAGAACATATTTACAATGTTTTTTTTATTCTCACTTATTTTTACAAATAAGAAACAGACTAACAATTCAAATTATTTACAGGCGAATTTCCCCTCCCTACATTTCTCATTATCTTCTACACAAACAAAGTACAAACTGATGAATATTATATGTTATAGACTTGATATACTATTCCAAAAACAAAATAAAATATAAAAAATAAAATAAAACTATATCCTATTATATGTACCCAGTATAAAACTATTATCCACGAAGTAACAGCCCTCATTCATTCAGAAATAAAATTCAAAAAGTTATTAGATTGTTAGATCAAATGTTTTTTCAGCTTTTTCTTCAGAAGAACAAAAAGAAACTCCTTCTCCAAATTCAAATCATCCAGGAATCTCCTTATTGTCTTTTTATTCCTTGAAATACATTTGTTTGACATAGTTTTTGCTGAATCTCTGCTCTGCTGCTCATGTTTTTCCTGCTCACGCTGCACTCTGTTCGTGCTGAAGACAAAAAACTCGCTTTCTCGAGCCTCTTGCAGCTGGGGGAAGCTGATTACCGTAATACCACCAAAAACAACCAAAAAGCGCATTTTTTTTCTTTCAAACACAGTCTGAAGTTTTGTGATAGCACAAACCGTTGCAGAGTTACGGTAATCTAAAAAATAGCTTGGGAAAACGTATGGAAAAAGTGTCGGCGGCGACACGTTCGGTTCTATAAAATCTCAAAGTGCTACAAAGTGCAACAAAATTCAAAGATCAAATAAAAACAAGTGATAAAATCAAGTAAAATCAATGATAATATCAACTAAGATCAAAGATTAAAATCATGTGGAGGCAGAGTAGGCTCGCTTAAAAAGAAAAGTCTTTAAGCCTTGTTTAAAGTCAACCAGTGACTGTGGAGCTCTCAGGTAGTCAGGGAGGGAGTTTCATAGGTGGGGGGCAGCCACACAGAATGCCCGGTCTCCCATGGTCCTTAATTTTGTTTGTGGAATGTGAAGGAGATTACTGTTATGTGATCGTAGAGACCGGGTGGAGGAATATCGTGCAAGAATGTCAAAGTCAAAGTCAAAGTCAACTTTATTGTCAGATCTGCAATATGTACAGTGCAGGACATACACAGGACCGAAATTGCGTTTCTCTCAGTCCCTCGGTGCAACAGTAAACATCTAAACATTGAAACACTGAAACATATAATAATAGACATAAGCATAAAATAGTAAACCTAACACTGTCCTGAGTTTTTTGCATAGTGGTATAAGAGTATGAAAATTTACACCAACTCTAAAACTAAAACATTAAACATTTAATGAACATAATATTGTCCTGAGTTTTTGCATACTAGTATAAAAAAAGAGTATAAAAAGTATAACTAAAATAAACTAAAGGTTTCTAGCATTGACATTTGCAAAGTGGCAAAGCAGCGTATGAGTCAATGTACACAGTATATGTATGAGGTAGTAGTTGATGTTGTTGTAGAGGCAAAAAGTGGCATATGCAGTAAGGCACATTGGGCATCCCTAAATAAGACCGTTCAGAGCACACTGTATATGTACCAGCAGTGGTGTAGATATTAGAGTAGTGTAAATAAATGTAAACAGTAGTAATTACATGTAAGCAGTAGTAATAAAAGTAAACAGTATTAATAAATGTAAACAGAGAATGTAAACAGTATTATGATTATAGGCAGTGATGTAATACAGACATTAGTGCAAGTATGAGAAGTAGTGCAAACTGTATGAGCACATGACCGAGAGTTTAGTGATTAACCCGTTTGATGACACAGAGTCTAGTGTTAAAAACTTTGTGTTGAGTGATAATATGTGAGAAAGTTTTAGTGTTAAGGCAGTTCAAATGGGAGGGGAGGCATCTGGAGGTGTAAATGTCTGTGATGGTGGGGAGACTGACTCCAACAAACTTCTGTGCAGCCTTTACCACTCTCTGTAAAGCTTTTCTTTCTGCAGCTGTGCAGCCTCCATGCCACACGTTGATGCTGGAGCACAGGATGCTCTCCACTGCACACCTGTAGAAGGAGGTGAGGACTGAGCTACTCAGACCAGCTCGTCTCAGCCGTCTGAGGAAGTAGAGTCTCTGATGACCTTTCTTGATCAGGCTGGTGGTGTTGTTGGTCCAGCTGAGGTTATCATTCAAGTGTACACCCAAGTATTTGTAGCTGGAGACCACTTCCACTGCAGATCCTCTTATGTTCAGTGGGGTGTGTGTTTGTTCCTTCTGAAGTCCACAATCATCTCCTTTGTCTTCTTCACATTGATGTGAAGGTTATTGTCCTTGCACCAGCTCTCCAGGTGCTCCACCTCCTGCCTGTAGCTGGACTCATCATTGTTTGTGATGTATGTATGTATGTACCGTATGTATATTAGTTTGCTGTGGCAACCTCTGAGGAAGGGAACAGCTGAAAGAAAAAAGTATATACTGTATATGGGGGTTGCATGGTGGCTCGGTGTAGCTGCTGCCTCTCAGCGAGAAGGTCACCGGAATGAATCCCAGCCAGGGCCTCTCTGTGTGGGGTTTGCATGTTCTCTCTGTGCATGTGTGGGTTTTCTCTGGGTACTCTGGTTTCCTCCCACAGACCAAAAACATACATGCTACGCTAACTGATAACTCAAAATTGTCCCTTGGTGTGAATGAGAGTGTGAATGTTTGTTTGTCTCTATGTGTCCCTGTGATGGACTGAGACCTTCCCAGGTGTCCCCCACCTCTCGCACAGTGACTGCTGGATATGGGCACCAGTGACCTCCTCGACTCCAATAGGAAGAAGTAAGTAAAGATAATGGATGGATGGATGGATCTTACAGAGTTAAAGTGGGCTGAAATATAAAGTTGAAATTCAATCGGATTAATTTAGAGCAAACTTTAGTCAAAATTTTTTCAAAGGTTTGGGTTTGATAAATTTTCTGCTATGAAATACTTTACTACAAAAAAGAAGTTTCCATTGAGTAATTACACATAACTGAACAGAAATGTACAGTATTTGACAGAGTTTGTACTAAGATAGTTTTAGAATTTAATATAAAAGTCAAACAATCCAATTGTGATTTTTATTTTAATTGAAAGGGCTTAAGTATTCTCCAAAAGCCAGAATTACATCACTCTTTTTGCTCTTTGATGTTAATGTAAATCCAGAAATAACTTCTTGGTATTTTCTTTCCTCTCATGTGAGGTTGAGTTTACACTTGCTAGTTAACCTTGATTTAAATATGCTTTATGGCAGATGAAAAAAGCTTGAGCTGTATCAAAGAACCAGCCTGTCCGTTTTCATCTTTGTATGGCAATCTCTACCACAAAATACCAGATTGACAAAAAAAAGATCTTGCCTCTGTCTTCCATCCCTGCTCATTGAAATAACCTTTTTGAGAAAAATAAATGTCAGGGATGTAGCTTTATACTTTGGTGCACCAACTGCCAAAGTGTAACTGATCTGAATGCAGAGATTTATTAAATGAAACTGTGCTGATGAATATGTGAGTCTGTTATTCATGCAGTCACAAACCACTGACCTCTGAAACCTTTGCAATGATGGCAGTCTGCCCTTAACGTGATAAGTATTGAGCAGTCTGGCAAGTTGTTGGCCTGTAATGTCCTATCTGAGGCGGATAAGAGATAGGAGGGAAATAAAAAAGGAGGTCAGAGATGAAAAAAAGAAATGCTTTCTGGGCTGTGACTGCCAGACTAACACCTCTTGTGGACTAACGTTCCTCTTATCTCTAATTCAGTGGCCTTGGCTTGATCCATTCTGTTCTAAAATTACTTTTGTAGTTCCAGAACATTATCCTGCCTCCCTTCAGCCATCAATGGCATCGGTCAACACACAAGCATTAATTATAAATCCATTAAAAGGGCAAGTTTGAGGGCAATGTTACCATTATCAGATGACATGTCATTATTTTCCCTCTTCACTGCAGCAATGAGTAGCGGTGGATGTAGGCCAGTTTACTGGAACAAACATCTCATCTGTTTAAGGGTGCTAGTTCCAGGAATGCATAATTGTCGGTGAGTGGTTGAAGGGTCTGTGGGTGTAAAGTGGCATCTAGCCTGTCAGTGTAACAGTTTTTTTTTTTTCCAAATATTAATTAATTACATATACAAAATCGTTTTGAAGAAGAAAAAAATGGCATATTGTGGTTCATCTGAGTGCAAACTCTTTAATCACAAGCATATGATTAAAACTTTAAAACCTTTTTTTTTGCGGGGGAAATTTATTATAACACTTTGAAAAGCCACTTAAAGGATTATGGCTCAAGGATACAACAATGAGCTCCACTTCACAAATCTACTGGCACTATAAAGAGGCCAAACAGTCCCAAGAGTACAGTGCATAATCTAAAAATGACAACAACACAATGCTTCTAAAATCATCAAAAAGCACCAAGGATCCCACCAGGTGAAGCTGCATCCTTTTATTATAAAAGACAAAATGTTTCAACATAGAAAAACCTGTCTACAGGGCCTGATTCAATTTTGTTATAGTTATCTGCCTGGATTATTGAGCATGCATCAGGACATTTACCAAAATTATATGCATCTAGTTATTCCAGTACCTATATTAGAGCAATTAGTCACTCACCATTTTAACGGTTTGTTCCCTTTCAGTCATGTTCTCTCGGTGCAACATATGCTATGGGAATTGCGCCCCCGCATGATTACCTGAAGGAATACATTCATGCCTTCACGGCAAGGGCGTCAGCGTTGCGTCAGAGGCCCCGCCCTCTGAATATTTAAGCCGCTGACGCCCATCCATCTTTCACATTTTTGACCTTCACCTCGCTTAAACCTGAACTACCTCTCTTTGCGGGACTTCTCTGTTGCTTCATCCCTTAACCAGAGGTGAGCTTGCTCCCTACACAGAGCATACAGAGAATTATACTGCTGGGCTAGCGAAAGCTAGTCCGGCACATTTTCTCTTAACCCCAAAGTATTTTCTTCTCCTCTCTCCGCAGACTGCTTCGCTCGACGGCGCTAACTGCGCAACAACCGCTACCCCTGCTAACTCATAGCGGGCTAGCCGGTGAAAGCGACGCAACGGAGGAGACGTCTCAAAATAAAAGGAAAAGGATTTTGGAAGGACTCGCTCGCCTTATCTCGGACATGCCGCCAGAGAAAGGGAAGCAAAAGACAAGACTTCCAAGGAAAACCAGCAAGACGGTGTGTCGAACCTCGCGCGCCAGCGCTAGCGGATGCGGTTTCTCCCTCTCAGCGATGGACACCCACGAGGCCTGTTCCGTCTGCTTGGGGATGTTACACGAAAAAAATGGCACTGGATGTGCCTGACTCTTGCCCACACTGCAGTCAGATGCTGGAGGTGGTGAGGAGGCACCGGGCAGACTTCGTCGCCAAGGCCATGGATGCCGCTGCCGCGCCAGCGGATCCAGACACCACCGAGCCCCTCACTCCCACGCCGGAGCTTGAGAACATGGCTCTGGATGACAGCACACGAGTCGCATGGGGCGACAGCCCTGATGTGCTAGCTCCCATGGTGGACTTAACAGTTGAATTCGACACTCGAGGCATGATGAACGAGGACGAGATCTCGATTTCAGCCTCAGGCAAATTTTCTACGGAGGACGCAGACGTCGAATACGAGGAACAGGGAGAAGACCTCTCCCAGACCCCGGTACCTGTGCTCCCGGAGATTGACTTTTCCATCCCTGCTCTGTTCGACCTGTGTCACCGAGCACCGGACGAGCTACAGATCCCATGGCCAGAACCTACGTCTCGTCAACAGGTCACGAGGCTGGCAGGAAACTATTTTTTTCTCAAAGCAGCAGGTCGCCACGAGGCAAAGGATGCCCGTGTTCCTGGACTTCCTCACGGAACTGACTCGCACCTGGGCTCAGCCCCGAGCTCCCATGCTGTTACCACTCTCGCAGTTTCTCGACGTGGACGGGATGGATGAGGTGGGAATAGCCAACGTGCCTCAAATTGAGGACACACTGGCGTCTCACCTGGCTCCCAAGTCATCCGGGACAAAACCAACTCTTCCCAGCAAAGCTTGTCGAGCTTCAGCTTCTCTGCTCGAGAAATGCTACAGAGCTCAGGGACTCGCGGTGCGCGTGATGAACGCGTCCGCGTTGATGCAGGCTTACCTGGCTGAAAAACTGCAACAGCTCCAGGTAACGACAGACAAGCAAGCTGCCGCTGACTTGCTGGATGAGGCCCGCAGGGCAACAGACTTTGTGCTCTGCATGATGGGAACAGCCGCTGTTGCTCAAGGCAGAGGCATGGCTGAAGTGGTCATCGCGATACGCCATCTGTAGATGACTTTAACTGATCTCCCAGAGGACAAAAGGTGCCTTTTCTCCACCACTCGATAGAACTGACGGGATTGTTTGGGAAAGCTCTGGATCGAATTCAGACCAAGCTGGACCAGAGACGCAAACAGGCTGAAGCTCTCCGGGTGGGCATTCCCAGGAGAACCTTCGCCCCTCCTCAGGGAGTCAGCTGGGGGCAGACCTACGCAGCCTCGACACCGCCCAGCAACGCGTGCCCCACCGCAAAAACGGCCGGCGTACGAGGACGAGCACCGGCAGAATCAACCGCCGGGCCCACCGCCAAGCGGCCAGACAAAGGGCCTCCTCGGCGAACCGGGACACAAGACAAAAGCGTACCTGATGAACCAGGTTCACGTCTTGGTTTACAAGATCACCCGCCCAAGCGGTACGGGGAACGATGTTTTCATGTCCAGACTTTATTTGTAGCACGGTACAAAAAGCTGGTAACTCTGTTGCATGCACAAATCATGTTTTTCCTGTTGTAAGTGACATAAAGTCATATATGTCGTTACACATAATCACGAAAATAGCTAAAAAAAACAGCCCCTCTCTGTTTTATTGACTCTAAAAAAAAAAACTAAAAAACAAAAAA
>JBBPBX010113553.1:0-10448 GCA_038048925.1 Garcialebias charrua | reverse complement strand
ATGGTCCAGAGACATGAGAAAAAGAGTTCTGAAGACTATTTTCAAAAGGAATTTACTCTAGAATATATCAGAGAGTTACAAAATGCAGCCGCTCCGCATGAGAAGCAGGCATGGTTAGACCGTGGAGCTAAAAAGGATAGTGAACAAATTTGGAGGAATCATGAGGGTAAAATTGTAGCTCCAGCTGGATTGTTCAACCTGCTATGCCAAGAAGCACACAGCAGGGGGCACTGTGGTACATCAAAACTGATTGACTTGATCACACAGAATTGGTGGAACCCCTATGCCATCTGTATTGCAAAATATTTTGTACAGACGTGTGAAATATGTTCCCACCATAATCCGAAGATGGCACTTAAAACTGGACTTGGTGGATTTCCAATGCCTCAGGCACCGTGGAAAGAGATTGTGATAGATTTTACTGACATGGGTGTTGAGAATAGAGTGGCTGGAAAGAGATATTTACTCGTTTGCGTGGATCAATTTAGTAGGTGGGTGGAAGCTTTTCCAACGAAAACTGAAAAAGCGAAAGAAGTCATAAAGTGGTTGACAAAGGAGTTGATCCCCAGATTTGGAGTTCCTTCAGTGATCAGATCAGATAATGGAACCCATTTTGCAAACAGGGAGTTAAGGGAAGTTGAGAAATTGTTTGGCATTCGACATAAGTTTGGGGCTGTTTTTCATCCTTCATCACAGGGTTTGGTTGAACGTGCTAACCGTACTCTTAAAGAGGGGTTGGCAAAGGTTTGTGCAGACACAAAATTGAAATGGCCTGATGCCCTACCTATAGTGCTGTTCAACTTAAGGTCAACTCCAAATACTACCCTGAATGTCAGCCCTCATGAGATACTTACAGGAAGGAAGATGCCATGTCCTTTCACTCATCCGTTGCCGTCAGAAAGTACTATGTTACAATTACAACATTATGACATATCAGAGTACTTGAAGAGGCTTAATAATACTGTAATGAGTATTTCTCAACAGATTCAATTGATCCAGACTGCAGAGGGAGAACAAAACTGTGCCCACGTGGATACAGGTGACTGGATTCTCAGAAAGGTAGCCCGTTTTAACTGGTCTCAGCCTAAATGGGAAGGCCCATATAAGGTGGCTGCTGTCACTTCTCACTGTGTTAAAATTTGGTTAACTGAAGAAAAGCTCAGTAACTGGATTCATAAGACACACTGTGTTAAAAGCTCTGACCCTTCTCTACGCACTCTACAGCAGGTACGAAAGGACTTGGCTGAGCTGAGCACATCTGAAGAGCTGAGCACATCCGAAGGGCTGAGCGTGTCTGGAGAGCTGGGTGCATCTAAGGAACTGTGTGAGCCATCTGTACACAGTGACACTGCAGCTCCACCTTCAACTGAGAGCTTCGATCCACCGGTTCCAAAACCCCGATACAACTTGAGGAGAAAATCAGAACAGACTTAAAATAACATTACATAAAAAGGGGACGTTGTTTGTTGTACATAGTTGTTACAGGAAGAATGAATTTCCTAGCAGTGAGGTTAGGTGTGGTAACCACTTTTGGAATATTGTTTACAGGGCTTACTCTGTGGGTTGCATCGACAGCTAAGACAGGCTCCCCTGAAGTTGTTCACGACAATGTCAACAGATCTTGTGATGAGGACCCTAACTTCCTGCTCAGCAGAGGGGAAGATGGAACAGAGGTTGTGGAGGTTCAGATTCAGGTACACCCAGACTCTGACATTAGCAGATCAAAGAGATCCATGATAGTTAATTTCCTACAGTTTAACTTCACAGTTGGGGTGACTGCATCTGTTAAATTTGACCTTTGCTCTGTGATGTACTGTGGTGCGAGGCAGGAGTCATTTATTTGGGCAGTGAAGTATATTTGTGTGACTTATGGGCATGATATGAATTGCGGGGACTGGAATAATGTGTTGTGTAATTCAGGGCCTGCTGATTGGGGTTACAGACCAGAAAAAGCGAGAAGAGGGAAGTATCCGTTACAGGAACGCTTGTCAATCATACAAGATCATACTAAAAGCACCAGGTGTCTAGCACAAAATACATGTAATTCTTTGATTTTGACTTTAAAGAATCCTCAGAGGCAGGATAGTGACACTTATATACTGGGAGTTCATGTTTCTGGCAAAGATCCAACGAGTCCGTTCAGGATAAATGTGGTTCAGAGAGAGGAAAGTCAGATTGAATCAGATCAAGAGGTGTCTTATATGACAGATGTGACATATGAAGAAAAGTTGGCTTTGGAGACAGGTTTCACACAGCAAAATTACTGGATAGAGTATGTTGAAAATGCAGCAGAACAAGTGAAGTATAAGGATTGCGTTGTTTGTGCGAAGGCCAGGCCAGCGTTATTAATGATGACATCACCTCTTTCAAATGAGTCATGTTTTCACTGCATGTTGGAACTACATATGAAGGAGAATCCCACTGATAGTTGCAAAGGTTTGGAGAAATATTTTCCCATGGCCCCCAGAGATGCAATCCCACCTGTTTTCACTCCAGTGAGAAACTCTTACACTTGTCTGGTTAGGAAAATACAGGGAGGTATATCTGTAGGTGATATTGATTCAAGTTGGTGTAAGTTGAATGTGGATGTTTCGGCTTGGACAAACATGACGAGATTGTCTGTAGCACGTGCAGATGTTTACTGGTTTTGTGGGGGTAGAATTCTAAGAAATACGTTGTTTTCAAGATGGTCAGGAATCTGTACACTCGTTTCTTTAATTTCTCCAATTAAGATGGTGAATTTAACAGGACAGGATTTGGAAACTTTCAGGAGCAGTACACATGTTATTGGTGAGTTTGAGAGGAGAAAACGTGACTTTGATCTGTATGTAGATTCTCCAGCATATATTAACGCTATCGGAGTCCCGCAGGGAGTCCCGGATGAATACAAATTAGTTGATCCTATTGCAGCTGGTTTTGAGTCTATGATTCCAACTATAACTGTAAATAAAAACGTAGCCAGGATTAATTACATTCATTTTAATGTTCAGAGGCTGAATAATTTGACAAGAGATGCACTTGAGGGCGCACATCAGCAGCTAGCAGCAACATCACTGATGGCCTATCAAACAAGATTAGCTGTGGACTTTCTTTTGGCAGAGAGAGGTGGTGTCTGCTCTATGTTTGGACAAGAGTGTTGTACTTTCATCCCAAATAACACAAGTCCAGATGGTTCATTTACAAGGGCTCTGGATGGTTTGAAATCTCTGTCTGAGGAACTAGCTGAAAGCTCTGGAGTTCAGAACCCTCTGAGTGAGTGGTTCATCTCTACTTTTGGAAGATGGAGAGCTGTTGTCGTCACAGCTGTGATTACAATATTCGCAGTTGTGGTTATGTTAATTTGTTGTGGATGCTGCTGCGTTCCTTGTGTGAGGCATTTCTGCTTGAAGTGCATCAGTAGCGCAGTGGATGATAGGTTTCCTAAGCTGCCTTCCTATCAGATGGCTGTGCAGGCAGGAGAGGGCTTCCCCCTTACAGGTGTCTATGAGGAAGAAGATGAAGACGATGAAGATGAGATGGCCTGACTTGGCTAAAGCATAGTTCATATTCTTTGCTAAAGTTAACACATACCAGAAATGCACACACTGGAGCAGAGTATATGCAATGTTTTGAAGTTGTTAAGAGTTGATAAATCAAATTTTGGGAAATTTAAGGGTTTTTGAGACAGTATTGAATTTATAAGGTCAAATTAAAGTCCAGTTGTTTTTTATTGAACGCCTTTTTAGAGGTATTGAATTTAACTTCATTATTCTTGCATATACCCTGTTGAGGCGTGATATTTGATAGGAGGGACAGTCCGCTTCATTTTGTTGTTTTGTTTTTATTTTTATTTGTTTTATGGTTTCATTTTTACGGTTATTTTTGTTTGTTTTTGTTTATTCTTTGTTACTTTTCCCGTTTGTTTTGTTTATTTCTTATTACTTTTATTTGTTGTTTTGTTTATTTTGTTTATTTCTTATTACATTTATTTGTTGTTTTGTTTATTTTATTTTTATTCTTTGTTTTTGGTTGATTTCTTTGCTTTTTGTTACATTTATTTTGTAGTTTTTAGTTTTGTATTGCGTTTCCAGCATATAAGCTCTGACGGTTACCATATATTTTCTTACGTAGTTTTGTTACCAATAAGTTTTGATGCTTATTTTTATATAAGGGATTTATATTCTGGGTGGGTAACTTAGATGTAATATTGTTGTGGGTGGGAATGTTAGTGATTTCCATTGTGTGTCCAGTTCTTAATTGCATACGCACATAGTACATATAGGGTTTTTGTTGACATGATGTTTGTCATGTCAAAAGGGGAATTGAAATATATGTATATCAGTATTACACCTGAAGCACACATATTATGCGTTATGATTTATGTTCACTTAATTCCACCATATAATGTGAAAATATATTCAAGATGGAACCTTTATTTACGGGTTTTATTTCCAATAGGGAAGAGTTTTTCAGTTACACGCCTGCATAATACAACAGACACAACACTGGATGATTGACATACAGAGCTGGTAGCTTGTTGGCTGAGAGGCGGATCACTCACAGAGTAGGGGAAGTTCTAGGGCGGTTCCAAGGCGGTTCGGTTCCAGGATTGGTCCCACGAGGCGATGACGTCATCTAGAGGTATAAAACCGTGGTCCGCCTTCGAAGATGTGTGTGTGTGGACTTGTGCTCGGTGAGAGGTCTGTTGGTCGCTGTAAGGTTTATTCTTATAATGTACAATAAACCTGCCTAAAACTTGCACATTCGTTTCAGAGCTTCCCTTCAACTTTTGAACCGCAACACTAGCAAGGGAGTCTTAGAAGACCGTAAATTATATTTTCTAAAATAAAAGTAGGCTACAGTATTTTTTGATTTCAGGGTTAAATTGATTATTTCACTTTTAGGTAAACTAATGTTTTGGATCTGTTGTGCAGATCAGATTAAAAGATGCCTCCGTCGAAGGTTCCATAATAAAGATTGTTAACAGAAAATTAATTTGATCCCGGTCTGTTAATGATTTTTTTTTAATTTTTAGTTTTTCAATTTTTTAAATAGCCTCATTGAACAGTGTTGATGGAACAAGAGTGAGTCTTGTGAATCCCACCTCATCTTTACAGAACACATAATGGTAAATATGCATTAAGATAGGCCTCTGTCAAAACACATGCAGCATCTGACTTTTGAATCTCGGCTACTGTGGTTATTGATCAGATCGGATCAGATTTAATATGAAGGTGTGTCCAGAAACTGAAGAACAAACTCATATGCAACCTTGCTCAAAGAACTTTGAGGGGCATACGCAAGGAACGACTGAAAACAACAAAGGCACCGAAAGAACAAAAGACTGTCCACAAAAACTTTCAGCCGAGCAGAGGCAAAGACTTTCTCAAAGAACTGTCGAAACATGGTCATCAGACACAAATGGCCAGGATATACGGTCCGGATTTGGGGGTCCGGACGAGAATCAGAACCCAGTGAACGTCTCACTGGGGGCTGGAACAAGAGAAAGCTGAACACGTTCTCCAAACAGACAAGAGAACAAATGGTCCTGAAGTCACTCACACCAGCAAAGGCCGCACCCCATATTGATCTGTGAGGATCTGTCGTTGATCTTAGTGGCCGGGATCAAAACTACAGCTGCTATGATAAATTTTTAATGAAACACATAGGCACATTAGGGCCTGCTAGCGCGGGCCTCATGATTCTCAGTTATACTATGCTCAGGTGGATCTGACGACTTGCTTTTTCTGGTTCTTGTAACTGTGGTGAAGCTGAAGGGGAGCAAGGGAAATGATCCTAGCTCCTGGCCCCAAAACGAGTTAACTTTTATATTTTTGTTTTTGCAGTTATCCTTGGCGGAGTGCATGTTGGGATTCTGATGTGTCACAAGGGGTACATTTTGGTAAATGATTATAATTTTAAAGAAAATGAGATGATATCGTAGATTACTGTTAGCTATATGGTTGTGAAAACCAAATTACTGGTGGCAATAGGCTGAGGTTTAGGAAACATCTGACACTAGTGCTAAGGTTAAAGGATGGTAAATTTAGACACAATTTCCAATTTATTAACCAAATAACTTTGGCATAATTGAAACAAGGTAAAGTTTTGTTTCAAAAGGGGGTTAAGGGGCTGACAGATGTTTCTAAAAATAGAGAGGTTGAAATTGGTCCCTAGAAATAACTAGATTGTAAATGTTTCCTAGAAACAACAAGGTTGACAAATGTTCCTAGAAATTAACTAAAAGATGGTAAATACATTTTAGTATACAAAGAATAATAAGGATAACCGATAAATTGGCGTTATAAACAAAGTTCACTTGCGTTGATATTGAGGCGGCATCGTTCTTGAACGTTTTATTTTCTTTAATCATGGCATGGGGGAAGGAGTATTGATGCAAGCATATTTCAAATGAGCAATTAACAACACTGTTTTTTCCCCTCTGTGAAATGTGTGTGAAGCAGGAGGGGGACGCCCCTTGGAAATGTTTCCTGGCCTGCAGGCTCAAAACCACTCAAACCTGAAGTGGACCTGATCAGAGGGATATGGTGGTTCTGTAGATTTATAGCCATTGACTTGACTAGACGACATGTGACTTATTGACTTAGGGAAAATGTGTATAGAACCACAGGTGTACAATGTTTTGTGAATTATGCTCTGCCGCCGCTTGCTATGTTATTTTTTAATTATGCTCTGCCGCCGCTTGTGATGTTATTTTTATGTGTGTAATTTCTGCTATAAGCTGAGTGAAAAGGTACAGTATTTTTTGTAAGTATGAACCGCCTTAAAACTACTCATAATTAACCCTAATGAAGATTAAGCCTCTTCCAAACCAACTAACATGCATGATTCATTCTTTGGACTACTGATTTATAATTGATTGGGTGTTGTTTGCTGTGGCACATTCTGTTTATGATAGGTGGTTCCTGGAAATGCTCCAGCTGAGGGAGTTTTCTCAACGGAGTCCAGGGGAGGCAAGACCAGACAGCCCTGGTCAAGTACGGACCCGTGTGGGGTCGCTGAACGCACACCACAGGCAGTGCGTGTCAATGCCAGGGGATCCACACGGTTCAGTGTGCTCCAGCCCGTGAACCAGGAAGGAGCTAAAGGATTGGGCTGGACAACAAGAGGAGCTCGCATTCGAACTCTCATGCCTTGATAGACCCAAAGTAGTTGAATAAAGTTGCGTGCAATGCCGGGGGTCTGCCCTGAGCAACGCCAAGGGAATGCCCCTGAGGAGACAACTGCCTGATGCGGAGGAGGAACTTGGGAACTTAAGGTTCATAATTCTGCAATATCCTAAGCACTTACTATTATTATTGTTCATAGTTTGCATATATTTCCTTATATTCTACAATTTGCATATTAACAAATTGAGTCAAAATGTGGTGGCCAGACAAGAGGGCATAACTTGGAGGATTTTGAAAAAACTGATTGAATATTGTGTATATATGCATTAAACTACATTGTGTGTTGTGTGATTTTATTTCTTTTGTGATGGACCTCAGCAGAATGAGGTCCAAAGGGGGATTGTTGTGAAATGAAAATATATGTATCTTTGTGTTTTCTTTTATTATGAAGGAGTCTTCACACGGCGTTCAAAATGATCAAATTTCTCTCATAGAATGGTAAGGGTTTCCTGAGAGGAGACAGAATAGTGAGCATGTGCTCATGTGAGGCTTTGGGACTTAAGGAATGCTTGAAAGTGGATCTTTTCTTGTCTCTGAGAGGTTTATGGCAGTGCCTTTTGTCAGTTTTATGACTTCACAGATTTTATGACTGGCAAGGAGACACTGGTCTCTTTGTTCTGGGTGTAAGCCACACTTCCCCCATCAGCCTCATGTGAAGAAAGGTGTCCAGCTCTGAAAACTGTGTTCACTTGAAGGCGCAGAGAACATGGTTGCATAAAACGTAGTAAAACAATTAATACCTTGATCATAAAGCACTTGTGCATTAATTATATAATAGTTGTGAAGTAGTTTTCAATCAGATTAAAAGTAGAACTGTGTAAAGTCAGCCTGTATAAATAAAGGTTGAATGAATGAATATTATCCTTCACTCTTTTACCAAAAAAGAGTTCAGCCAGCTGAAAAAACAAATGGTATTTCCTCTATCAGTTAAGGGGGAGGGAAAATGCCCCCACCAGAGAGAGACAAAGAGGGTCTCTGTGATTGGTGGAAGGCAGGAAATATCCTGCAGGAGTATATAAACTTGGGTATCCTCCTCCAGGGAGAACGCAGAAAGGCCCCGGGGTGAAGAGACTTGGATTCAGACTAATCAGGTTGTATGAGGTCTTCCTTGAAACACATAAAATGTCTTTTCTTCCACCCATTCTCCCCCCACTGTCTCCTTGGCTCTCTTTTGAACAAATGTAATGACTTTTAAGAATAGCATAAATGTATTCTGTGACTTTTAACTTATGATTAATTAAACTGGTTTGGAACTTTAAGTGAGCGTCTGTCGTGTTCAGTGTATCTCTCCTTCCTGTTCCAAAGTGAACCAAAAAACGAATTCTGGGACGGATAGAATCTTATGTCAACAATATATATTGTATAAATAAGCTTGTACCTTCCACAGTATTGCAGCAGCGTGGCTGCAGGATCTGCCTTGCCCTGCAATACAAGAACACCCTGCTGTTTCTATTTCACCTGTCGCTGAAACCAACACCCAGGCTTGGTGATGAGGATTTTTAAGGCATTGGCTGGGCTCTATGTTTGCCTTAAGGTACATTAGATTGTGTCCCACCTCTCTTAAAAGAACAGGACCAACCTTGTTACTATGCAGATACTGATAAGCTTCTGAGCTTTTCAGATTGCTCATCGCTTCTCCATCTGAAGCAACTGAGGCAACAAAGTAGCTAAATATGCTAGTGTACGTTATTTTCGGCCACTTCTTCAAGTCGTCCTCCCACCCCTCAACAGCTGTAGGTAGCGGTAAGACTATATCTCCACATTTCAGTTGCGTTAGTTCGTGTTCCCACATATTTTCTGATCGAAAACCGGTTGGCGCGTTGCTAGCTTGTAAAAAAAAAGCGCCGGTTCTAACTTCGGGCGGAAGTCGGACACATAATTCGCGCAAGGCATCATGGGGCGTAGGAATAAGGTGGATAAGACTCGCTCTTGCCGTTCCATCAACACTGTTCAATGAGGCTATTTAAAAAATTAAAAAATTAAAAAATCATTAACAGACCAGGATCAAATTAATTTTCTGTTAACAATCTTTATTATGGATCCTTCGACGGAGGCATCTTCTAATCTGATCTGCACAACAGATCCAAAACATTAGTTTACCTAAAAGTGAAATAATCAATTTAACCCTGAAATCAAAAAATACTGTAGCCTACTTTTATTTCAGAACGTACAATGTACGGTCTTCTAAGACCCCCTTGCTAGTATACAGTCTATGATAATTAGCAAATTCCTTGAGCCTTCTAAGATCTGCCTTCTTGTTGGATTTATTTATGTATCGTGTATATTTTCATGCCCTCCTAAATTGTCAATTTGAAATTATTAAGCTCAGTGGCTCATTTATTCAAAGTAAAATGTGGGCTCTTTCATTTTGGCCTGTTGTTCCAGGTATATAACTATTAGTCCAGGGGTGTCAAACTCATTTTGATCTGGGGGCCGCATACAGCTTAATCTGATCTCAAGGGGGTCAGACCAGAATACTCATTCTAAAGGTCCACTTTTTGTCTTTGTATTAGTGCAAAGAATAAATACATTATAAAGATATTAACATTAAATTAATTGTCCTTTTACACTTTTACTCAGTTTAACATTTAAGTGCATTACATATTAAAAAACTGATCAGTGATTGCACGTTTTAAAACATTTATTCAACAAACTGTTTTGTTAAATACCCTGATGCATGCTCAATAATCCAGGTAGAGAAATCTAAAAAAGCTAAATCTGGGCTTCTGGACATACAAAAAAACAGTTCTGTTAAAACCCTTTCCTGCATGTTAAAAGTGCATCAAAATTTAGAAATGAATGAATTTTAAATCCATTTTCCACATCTAGGAAGCAACTGTGAACCCATAAATTGAGCTTCGAGCGTAGCTGTTTTATTACTGCAGATTTTTAAGAAAATAGCGTTTATTATTTTTTTTCTTTATTTTTTTTTTATAATTCAGATTCATCTGCGGGCCGACTAAAACCCCCTGGCGGGTCTTTGCCACCCCTTAGTCGATTTTTAAAGTCCAACTCTCCACTTATTATAAATTGAGATTCAATTTATGTCCCCAATAGATTAAAATTAAATATGTATTCATTTAAGACCTGTCTGTGAGGGCTACTCCCTCCTTAGCACTTTGAGATTTCCATTAATAAAAAGTGCGTTATAAATTGAATTCATTACTATTATTATTATTATTTATTTTTCTTCAAACCCCAATCTGTCCTCTTCTTTTATTCATCTGACTCCAAACAGTTATTAAACTCTGTACCTGCATCCCTTTACTTTTATTAAAT
>JBBPBX010113552.1:0-10448 GCA_038048925.1 Garcialebias charrua | reverse complement strand
GCTAGCAGCAGGCCCACGGCTCCGAAAAAGATATACAAGAAGCAGAGAGAGGTAACTCGAACGAGCATTACCTTGAAGGAGTACAGGAGAGAGTCCAGAACAGTCCAAAGGACACAGGAAGTTGAGAGAGGCAGCAGGTAAGCGAACAATAAGTGCAGCTACGTGGTTCTCGAAGCTAAATTCGTGTTGAGCTAGCGGGAGCTAGCAGCTCCTACTATTAAAATTCCGGTTCGACTAGTAAAGTTTTCTAACTAATGAATCCAGCAAACAAGTCAAATCTTGGCTTCGCCATGGTCTCCCATCCTGAGCAAGCACAATGGCATCAGTGGAAAGGAAAAACTCCCTTTTAGAAGGAAGAAAACTCTAGCAGACCCAGGCTCAGGACAAGCGGTCATCTGCTTTGACCGGCAACTTATAATGTTTGCAGATCCACAACGCATTCAGAAAAGACAGTTGCTCTAAAACTTAATCACAAAGGTAGAAAGGTAGAAATGTCCGCGTCCGTTCACACAGGAGCTGTACACAGGCTCGTATTATATTGATCACCACGGCCACCTTCTGTAGCTCATCAACCACCGTGTACCACCACCACCTTCTCTTATTGTTTAGGGGCCGAGATGGGGTAGAGGCAGGACAGCTGACTCGGGACCCGAAAGTCCCTGGTTCGATCCCCAGCCATTCCCACGTCTCTGAGCAAGACACCTAATCTCTAATTGCTTCCCAGGCACTTACACACATACATTTACATGATTACATACAGTATTTTCTGGACTATAGGTCGCACCTTTATATAAGTCGCTTTGTCCAATTATTGTCAATGAATTGGAAAAATATATAAACAGGTCGCACCTTTATATAAGTCGCATCCATTATGCGTTACCGCTACGCGACGCGTCATTTGCCCTGCTGAAAATGGTGACCACATAAGCATGCACGGAAGGACTTTACAAGATTAACACGGTAAAAACAATTATTTGTCTGCTGAAAATTATAGCAAACATGTGTCAAACAACTCCAACAGCTAACAGTTTGTAAATGACCACCAAGTGATTACTTTCTGTAAGTTTAAGTAAAATGTGTCCTGTGGTTCTTGACCTATTTTGCTAACAAACACTGAGCTAACAATACTTCCCTCCAGAGCAGGAGGCCGGGCAGCGACAGAGCCAGAGGAGGCTGCCGTCGGACACATGAGGTGGAAACGGTCAGTGTACCCTAGTGGACAAAGGTGGTACTGCACCATTTTTGCCAAAATGAAAAACGGTCATATCTGAGACAAAATTTGGTCTAAAAATATGGGAAAAAATCCATAAACAAGTCTCACCTCTCTATAGGTCACAGGTCATAAAATTTGGCAAAAAGGTGCGACTTATAGTCCAGAAAATACGGTAGTTGCCCATACAGTGTTTCCCCTAGTTAACTTGCCATGGCGGGGTGCTCATCTCATCCATAAGTTTAACTTTCAGTTTCTTCACTAGGTTTTCCACGTGGAGTTTAAAAGAGAGATGTGAATCGACCAGTATACCCAAATATTTATAGGAATCAACAAACTCAATAGGGACACCATTTGAAGATAAAATCAGAGGAAGATCTGCTGGGACCGACTTCCTACTTGGAAAAAACATCCCTTTTGTTTTATCAGCATTTAGTACAAGTTTGAGACAGAACAAATCTGACTGGATGGATTATAACACTACAGTATATAAACTGGTTGGTTGGTCCACTTAAGGTGTTTACTGCTTGGTGGGAAAACAGTTTACTGGAACTCCTCTGACTGAGGAAGCCCTCCACACAGAGGGCGAAATGTTTCTAAAAAAAAAAAAAAAAAGAAACTGTCCAGATGACCCGACTGAGATTTATTGGATAACAATATATTTTAATATTATATAGTATTTATTTATATGTATATTATATATAACATAATTATTTTATTTATATATGCTATTATTAATTATTATCAGGCTGTTAGGATGATTGGTGACTCTAAATTGACCCTGGGTGTGAGTGAGACAGGTCTCTCTTGTAAATGAGTCCCTGTGGCTCAACGAGGCTAGCCTGTATAAATAAAGGTTGAATGAATGAATGAATTATAATAATAACAGCTAATGACGTAACCTGTCGGATCATCATATACTTTGTTATTAACAGATGAATCTGGACGTCTGGACATGTATTTATTTATTCAGAGGTATATTCAAAAAGAAGAATACTATGTGTGTATATATGCCATGACGATCTGACTTGTGCTTAACGCGTATGACAATCTGATAATATATGACAATCTGATAATATATGACAATCTGATAATATATGACAGTCTGATAATATATGACAATCTGATAATATATGACAATCTGATAATATATGACAATCTGATAATATATGACAATCTGATAATATATGACAGTCTGATAATATATGACAATCTGATAATATATGACAATCTGATAATATATGACAATCTGATATGACAATCTGATAATATATGACAATCTGATAATATATGACAATATGATAATATGTGACAATCTGATATGACAATCTGATAATATATGACAGTCTGATAATATATGACAATCTGATAATATATGACAATCTGATAATATATGACAATCTGATATGACAATCTGATAATATATGACAATCTGATAATATATGACAATATGATAATATGTGACAATCTGATATGACAATCTGATAATATATGACAATCTGATAATATATGACAATCTGATAATATATGACAATATGATAATATATGACAATCTGACAGAACAAGAGATACACTGGCTTGTGCTCCTAGGTTTAAATAAAGTTGACTTCAGGTAGTTCAAACCCTTCACTTGTATCTGTCACAAAGTCTCCTTGAAATCCGTTTATTTCTTAGATATTTTGCTAACAGCCCAAAAAACAAAACACTCACGGGTAAAGAACTGTAACTTACCGTCGATGAGAGTAAAACACAGCGGCAGAAGAAAAGCTCTCATCGTGTTCGACTCCACACAAATTATTTCTCTTCACAGTTTTAACTAATCGCTCAAACCGTCTTTATATTTGTTGGTTTGATTCCAGCGGTTACTGAATATTCACCGAGCATTTATCAAACACTGAACCCGGAACTAACGTCTATCATGACGTCATCTCTTGTTTTGATTCTTCTTCGTGGAGATCAACATCCGGTGTGAACTTGTGTTACCGCCCCCTGCTGGCTGTCATCTACACCGCACTCTGTTTATAGAACAAACAAGTCATACTGTATTCATTAATTCAACCTTTATTTATACAGGCTAGCCTCATATTAGCGCCTTCTCTACCAATGCTTGTATATACTCAGATTATACTCAGATTACTCTCGTTAAAGGAGGAACGTTTTTTATTTATATTTATTTTACTTATTTTTTCTCCTACTCTGCTCCTGTTTCCTGGAATATCTTACAAAAAGATCTGAAGATCTTTCATTCATTCATTCAACCTTTATTTAGTCAGGTAAATCTCATTGAGCCTCGTGGACTCATTTACAAAAGCGACCAGCTACAAACTAAAGAACGATGAACAGTTAGAAATATTAATTAGAATTATTCATTTTGTGATCTAGTTTATGTTTTACAGTCAGGAAAATTAAGTAGAATTATTCATTTTGTGATGTAGTTTGTGTATTACAGTTAGGAAAATAGGTAGAACTATTCATTCTGTGATGTTGCTTGAAAGTTATCATTGGTTGAACAAACTGTGAAATAGGGGCAGATATAATAAGATTTCATCTTCTTTCTGCTCCCTTCATTTTATCCTACTTGTATTCTTGTATCTGATGTAACTGTCTTGTATTGTTCTTTTAAAATGAATGAATAAACATCAAATCAAATCAAATCAAACAGCAATGGTAGAAAAACAGGAACATATCTGCAATGGTTTTTCTCGACCTTGACTTCTCTAAATGGTTTTAAGAATCTGTTGGAATCCTGGCAAGAACCAATGCTGACATGTTCCTGTTTTTGATTTTCTACAACTACCTTAATAACCTGTCTGTTTTGCTACTTTGATATCTTTATTTTTGTGGTGTGTTATGGTCCTCGGGGCGTTCCGTACCAGAGGCGCGTTATGTACAAGTACAAGTTGTGGGGTCAGAGTTCATATATATATAATAAAGACGCCGGCTGGCTAAAGAGTAGCGGTTGTCCGAGTTCTCCGTGAGTAGTCTCCAAACTATTACATGGTGTCAGAAGCGGTGACTCTTCTACGTGAAGTTAGCATTCCCGACGCACTCGCAAGTAACGAGATAACTGAGTCGTATCCGAGATGTCCGATACGGAGAGGGGAAGCGCTAACGCTGCGGCAGCTAGCAACGTCGTTAGCAACGTTGGAGAGGGATTTCGCCCGAGCCCGCCAGAAAAGTTTGACTGCAGAGATGTACAAAACTGGCCCAAATGGATCAGACGGTTCGAGAGATACAGGATTGTGTCGGGACTGGATAAAAAGGAAGAGGATTTGCAGGTGAATACGTTAATATATTCAATGGGAGATGAATCCGAAGATATCCTTAATGCATCTGAGCTAACGTCTGCAGAAAAGTTGAACTACAAAAAAGTAAAAGAGTGCTTTGATGAACATTTTATCGGAGAACACAATATAATTTTTGAAAGGGCAAAGTTCAACAGGCGTAACCAGGAACCGGGAGAAACGGCTGAGAGCTTTATCACAGCAGTTCACAAACAGGCGGAGTTTTGCAAGTTTGGAGCTCTCAGAGATGAACTGATCCGCGATCGCATTGTTGTCGGCATAAGAGATGCCTCGCTCTCTGAGAAGTTGCAGATGGATGCAAAACTGACCCTAACTACAGCTGTAATGCGAGTCAGACAGAGTGAAACTGTGAAACAGCAACAAGGTTGGCTGCGCAGTGCGAGTGGCCCTGCATCCATTAAAGAGCCTATTGAAGAGATGCATGCGCTTTCACTGGCACACAGGACAGAGGACAGTGCACAACAGAAAAGAAAAACGAACAGGTATGCAACATCGTCTGCCTGTTATAAATGTGGGAGGGCTCCGTCACACAATTGGAAGGACTGCCCTGCCAAAGAGGCCGAATGCAGGAAATGTCACAAACGAGGACACTTTGCTGCCGTCTGCAGGTCTAAGCAACCTGTACACGAGATGACAGAGGAAAATGGACTGTATCAGGACACTCTGTACTTGGGAGAGGTGAAGTCAGACAGCAGTGGCTGGTACTCAGACATCAAATTAAATGGGGCAGTAGTTTCTTTTAAATTGGATACAGGGGCAGCAGTAACCGCCATTCCTACCACACTATACAGCTACAAAAGAGACGGCCCTCTGTTGCACACCCACAAAAAGCTGTATGGCCCAAATAATACCAGACTATCGGTAGTAGGTCAGATTCAAGGCAGCCTTGAAAGCAGGGATAAAAAGTCCACTCAGTCAGTGTTTGTCATTGATAGCTTGGCTAGACCACTGCTGGGTTTACCGGCAATTACAGAACTAAGTCTTGTGGAGCGAAGAGAGAAAATTGACACACTGGAGGAGACGGGGGACCCGGAGAGAAAATTCAAAAAGAAATTCCCAAAGGTGTTTACAGGATTAGGAAGACTGGAAGGTGACTATCGTATCCGGCTGAGAGACGATGCTGTCCCCTATGCCCTTACAACCCCTCGCCGTGTGCCAATACCCTTAACTGAAAAAGTCAAGGAGGAAATAAAAAGAATGGAGGAGATGGGGGTCATCTCCAGGATAGAGAAGCCTACAGAGTGGTGTGCGGGGATAGTTGTAGTCCCAAAACCCAATGGCAAAATTAGACTCTGTGTCGACCTTACCAAGCTTAATGAAAGTGTGTGCAGAGAAAGACATATTTTGCCCTCCGTGGACCAGTCATTAGCACAGCTGAATGGTGCAAAGTATTTCACGAAATTGGATGCACGGAGTGGCTTTTGGCAGATCCCATTAGCACAAGAAAGTAGGGAATTCACAACATTCATTACTCCCTTTGGCCGCTTCTGCTTCAATGTGCTACCATTTGGGATAAATTCAGGCCCAGAACATTTTCAAAGACGCATGTCCCAGCTTTTGGCCGGCCTTGACGGTGTTATATGCCATGCAGATGATGTCCTTGTGTCGGGAAAGAATGAAGCAGAGCATGATGAACAGCTGTCCTGACACGACTCCAAGAGGCGGGACTAACACTAAATGAGAAATGCACCTTTGTGTGACGATGCTTGATTTTGGACACACGACAGCACGTCAAAATACTGTTTCTCCAATGTTTATTGGTTCTCCTGCAGAAGACAATCAAATAAACACATCACTTTGTCTTCTGTTTTCTGCACTTCTGGCTCCTTCACAGTGCTTCTCCAGCAAAGTGAGCCTCACAATATAACAGTTATATTTCATTCAGGAGGTTTACAAAGCAGAAAAGTAATATTTTTCTTTTAGAGTAACAAAACATAACATTTTCTAAATATATAATTAAAAACAGTGCAATAAAAGAACAACAGCGCCATCTACTGGGCAGTCTAGAACAACAAAAAGACAACATTCAGTCATTACATGAACAAAAACAACAATTTCACATACCTGCAGAAGACAATAAAATAAACACATCACTTTGTCTTCTGTTTTCTGCACTTCTGGCTCCTACATGTGCAAAAATAAATGTTACCAAATGAAAAACGTGACAACACCCTTGCTATTACAGTCATTGTCCACCAGGGGGCACATCACACAATGTGGCACCAAAAAGAAAAGAGAGGGAAAATAAAATGCCTACAACCTTTATATTTGTGGTTAAAATTGAAAATAAGTGTTACTGTAATGTTTTAAAAGATATATCAAACAATATGATTAAAAGTGTACAACTTTAAAAGTAAAAATTTCAAGAAACATATAAAATATCATCAGAGAGCCTTCCACACTCCTTACCTTCACAGTGCTTCTCCAGCAAAGTGAGGGAAAGGAAACACGGGAGGAGCCAAGTGCACACATCATTTCCTCCTTGATACATTTCAAAATAAAAGACCTCAATAAAATAAAATTCACAAACATGAATACAGTGGAGTAACTGATTATCTTAGAGTATATTTTTAACTCCGTTACACCCACCCCCACTGAATTTTATTGAAATTGAGCCACAGCTACACAAAGATTACACCAGATCTCATCAAATGAAACTCTGAAGGGTCTATTACCAAGAAAACCAACTGACAAAAGTATCCACATAGGATGCAGTGGACTGAGAGTAGCGCTTATACCTCAATCCAACCACTGGCAACAGGGTGCCCATATACACCCATCCCAAGACCCCAGATAGTGTGTAGTATTGCTCAAGACAAAAAGAACATAAAAAAAAAATAACCAAGACCAAACAAAGCGGTCAGTGATAAATACAGGCTACAAAAAGGAAACTTCAGTTAGTGAAAGCTTGGAAAACGGACTTGCAAACAGTTCTAACATCAAAAGCATCTTGAACCACAGCTTGTTTAGACATTGTCTGTATTAACCTATTCACAGGTTTAACCACACGGCCAAATCTTGTTCTGATTTGAGAGGGGACACCAACAGAACCAACGTGGGTTTGTGAGGCTTGGTCAACATCATCACAGTGATGTACATTGGTCAGATCATTCAGAACAGGGTCTGACTGTGATACCTCACTAAAACTGTCAACAACATCAGTCACATTTTCAGGTTCGCCGGAAACGGATTGTTCACCATTTTGGGTCACAGGTAACACAATGGAGGAAGGATGGTCAGATGTCACACTTGCTATTTCAGAATCATCCCCTTGTGAAATGCTTGGCTCAGTCAGCTGTGTGACCCACTCCACTGTTCTCCTGTCAGAGTCCACATGATTGGCATCACTCACAGAACCATCATCCACACTTCCAACAACAGGTAGGATATTCTTGCTTTCAGTAGCGGGGTCCACATCCAAGTCAACTTCATCTGTATTCCCACCCAGGGATTCATCTACAGATCTGTCATCCAGCATAGAGGACTGTGCAGTGCTAGCGCAGGAAACATGATCAAGTGAGTCATGAACATCCACCACAGGAAGAAAGTTGGCCAACATCAGCAAGTTTCTGTGGATCACCCTCGTCTGACCAGACACAGTGTCACAGATTTTGTATGTGTGGGTCTCTGGATTCATATCTAACACAGTGTAGATTGTGGATTCCCACCTGTCAGCTAGCTTCTTTTTGCCTCTCTCTCTTTTGTTCGCCACTAGCACTCTGTCACCAATATCAATATGGGATCCTTTTGTTTTCCTGTTGTAGATTTGAGCATGTCGATCCATCTCTTTAGTTGCATGAGTCTGAGCAATGTCCATGGCTTCCTTCAAGTCACTGGAGAGAGATGCCACATACTTGTCATAACTAGTCACATCAGAGTCATGAAGAACAGAACGAAAAAGAACATCAATCGGCAGACGTGGTGTGCGGCCGAACATCAAATAAAATGGAGGATAACCTGTTGTTTCATGAGTTGAACAGTTGTACATGAACGTGAGAGTCTGTAGGCGACGAGGCCAGTCTGCTTTGGCTTCAGGGGGCAAAGCACGGATCATACCACCCAATGTTCGATTAAAACGCTCCACACTCCCATTTCCCATCGGGTGATAAGGTGTTGTGTGCGATTTCTTTACACCAGAGACCCTGAGGAGTTCACTAATCAGTTGGCTTTCAAAGTTAGCACCCTGATCACTGTGGATCCGTTCAGGGAAGCCAAAAACACAGAAGTATCTGTCCCAGAGAAGTCTGGCCACCTGCTTAGCAGACTGATCTTTACAAGGAAATGCCTGTGCTAGTCTTGTGAAGTGGTCTGTGATAACCAACACATCAACTGACTTGTTCTTTGAGTTCTCAGCAGACCAAAAGTCAATACAGACTAGCTCTAGCGGTTTGGATGATTTAATGCTCACTAGAGGTGCTCTTCCTTCTGGTTCAACTGTCTTACTGACGAGGCATCTTTGACAACTGCGCACGTAGTCTCTAACATCTCTCTCAAGGTTCAGCCAGAAAAACCTTTGCCTGGTCAAGCTGAGGCTCCTGAACTGGCCCTGGTGACCAGCATCATCATGGATCCCCTTCAGGACCTCATCCTTGAGAGAATCTGGGACAACGTATTGCAAACGTTTGTTCTTGGACCTCTGGTCTCTGGAAACCCTGTACAACACACCATTATTCACAGACAACTTCTCCCAGTGACTCAGGTATTTTTTGACAGATGGTGAGTCATTAGTTTTCTCTCTCCTAGAGGGCTTGCGATGTCTCTCAACATAAAACATGACACGATACAAGGTGACATCCTGTGTTTGTCACGCAGCTCTCTTTCAGTGTAGGCAGGTAAGGCGTCTTGTCCTGGTGGGAGCAACTGAGGCATTTGAAGCAGCATCTCTGTAGCTCGAGTCCTGGAACCAGCTTCCCACTCAACATGTGACTTCAACACAGCTGACACATCATCCTTGTCCACAGATGAAGGTGACACTTGCAAATGGCACATTTTTACTGACAGGGTGTCTTCATTCACTGGAGCGAGCTGTTTGCGGTCAGTTGATGATAGGAAGGTATCCTGAACGGAAGTGTGTGACATATCCTTAGCTTTTGAAAGGAAGTCTGCATAAGGCTCCACGAGCAGTTTGCCACATACACTCTCCTTAACAAAGGGCACACGACTCAAAGCATCAGCCACAATGTTCTGCTGACCTGGAACATACTTTATGTCAAAGTCATAACTTGCCAGCTTAGCGACCCAACGTTGTTCACAACAGTCAAGCTTTGGTTTTGTGAGGATGTGAGTCAAGGGGTTGTTGTCGGTCCAGACTGTGAAACGATGACCTTTGAGCCAATGGCTGAACTTGTCACAAACCGACCATTTCAATGCTAGAAACTCTAGCCTGTGAGCTGGGTAGTTCTTTTGAGACTGAGAGAGTGACTTGCTGGCAAAAGCAATAGGTCTGGCTCTAGTTTCATTCTCCTGAATCTGAGCCAATACAGCCCCAATGCCATCCTGAGATGCATCAGTCAACAAGAGAAAGGGACGAGAGAAGTCAGGATGAGCTAGAACCACAGAGTTGACCAGTGACATCTTCAAGTCCTCGAAAGCTTTCATTTCTTTGGTTGTCCAATCAGCTGCACTCAGCTTTCTGCAAGAGAGTTTGGCATTGGCACGACTCTTCAGTTTTCTCTTTCCTCCTTTCAATAGATCGAAAAGTGGCTTGGCAACAGCAGAGAATCTAGGTACAAAGTGCTGGTAGTAATTCACCATTCCTAAAAAGGATCTCAATCGTTTCTGGGAAGGAGTGACACCATCAGCTTCCATGAGGTCGGCACTTGTCAATTTTGTGATGCTCTCGACCTTACTGGGATCTGTCGACACACCTGACTCGTCCACTATGTGGCCGAGGAACTTTACTGACCTCCTCAGGAAGAAACACTTTTTGGGGG
>JBBPBX010113550.1:0-10448 GCA_038048925.1 Garcialebias charrua | reverse complement strand
TTTATCTTTTTCAACAGGAATATTTCCAGATAACATGAAAGTAGCAAAGGTAATTCCTCTTTTTAAAAATGGTGATAAATGTGTATTCAATAATTATAGGCCAATATCCTGGTTACCACAGTTCTCAAAAATTATAGAAAAACTATTTGTGACCAGATTGGATCAATTTATTGATAAGCAAAATATGTTAAGTAACAGTCAGTATGGGTTTAGAGGAAAAAACTCTACATCAATGGCTCTCATGGATTTAATGGAACAAATAACTAATGCTGTCGATCATAAATAATAATAATAATAATAACAATAATAATAATAATAATAATAATAATAATGGCCCTCATGCACGAAAATGTTCGTATTTTTATCCTAAATTTCTCCTACTTTTGTTCGTACGAAGCGTTCGTACGAACATGCCACGTCAGATCCAACAAAGTCTTCTATCCACAGGAAAAGCGTGTAAACGGGCTGCTTAAAGTTGATGGATCCCACCTGTTCTACTCACCTGCGCGTGCTCGCGGGAAGGTAATTTACATAATTTCCACCCCTCAAAACACCATATAAGGCCACGTTTCCTGCCTTCTGACAGCAGGAAGTGTCCATTCATTCAAACTCATGAAGTAAAAGGAGGAACTTCACGCGTTCGGAGATCTGCTCTCAGTGGCGCTGTGGCTACCCCCCCACCCCCCGCAGGTGTCGGATGGTCAAATATCTCTAATTGTAGTGTACTGTGTTACATTTAGTTTCACTTATTCAGAAGAGCGCACCGCTGCCCCCCACCCCCCCGCAAGTGTCGGATGTGTTTTTGAACAGAAGCATTTTAAAATGTCTCGAAACTACAGTTAACTTCATATTAATATTGTAGTGCATATGCTGTGTGTCCCGTGGGTCGTACAGTATCAGAAATCAAGAATAAATGGTTTGATCTGAAAATGGCTTCAAACAAACGTCTCGCCGCAGCACGGACAGGAGGTGGTCAGTCTGCGAGATGGATGGACAATACTGTAAATGCCACGCTGCAAGACGCGTGCCAACATGTTTTGCAGCACAAATGTGTCATGCGCGCACCTCCTGGTCATCGCGCAACCACATTCTGCAGGTTATATTTCGAATCAGATATAATAATCTATTGCTCCGATGGTGTTTGGCACAAGATCAGTCTTAATTCGTACTTGTTCTGCGGCGGTGTATGGGGATTTTATGTACCTGGGTGTTAATATGAGGAGCGGCTTTGATGACCAAGGGGAGCGCACGACTCACTGAAGCCTGCGCGACACACCAGACAAATTAAACTTAAAATTATAATTCTAATTCAAACAGAATAACCTATTGTCAAGAATAATTATGGTGCGTGATTTTTTTAAACCCAAAATATTTTCTAAATAACGAAATATGAAGTTATTCGTGGAGAAGATCCGTCTGGATGACAGCAGACTGACGCTCCTAAATTATACGACAGGTCCGGACCACTCGTAAATTTTGTTCGTATCTGAAGAAAATCGTAGGATACGAAAACATTGTTGAATGCCACAAATGATCCTAAATCACTCGTACGCACAGTTTAAGAACAAATCTGTGCGTACGAACGGTTCGTGCATGAGGGCCATTGTTCTTTCTATCAATATCTAGTAGAGTGCTGTATGAATGGGCAAATGAAGGTACAGATTGTAGTGTAAAGCGCTTTGAGTGCCATGATAAGATAGAAAGGAGCTATATAAGTACAGTCCATTTATCCATTCACTACACTCGCCTGAACGTACATGACATGTTAGAACATGGGTGGATCGTCACATAATGGAAAACCTTTCAGCATAAAGGCATGTTGCTGCTTAGTTCTTGCTTAATATTTTTCCATGTCATGAGACAACCTTCTTCACTGCACTGTACTGTATATACCCGTCATGGCACAATTCTTTCAGACTGTATCAGGAGCCAGCTACTCTAGAAGATCACACCATGCTTGCATGATGCTATACCACCATAGGTATCACATCTGTGTTGTTGTATTTACATTGCAACAATTGGTTAATAGTTCCCAGTTCCACATGGTTGGACAGACTTGCAATAGAGATTTCCTCCTTCAAGCATACAAGATGTGATCCTTATGCTTACTACTTACTGTACGTTCATCTGATGTCCATCAGATTTGATTAGCACAACAAAAATAGACACTGTCCAAACATGTTTTCATGATAATGGCAGACATTCTGCCTTTGAAAAAAATATAAATGGGGCACTGTGGCATTGACTTCAGTGTATATCAACATTGTCAACAGGGACACTGTATTCAGGGGAAATTATCAATAATATGTTTATTATTTAAATCTAATTACATTAAAGTTTAATGGTATTCACACTACTACAGTTATTTTCATGACCATGACCTGTTGACAGCCCCACTGACATGATTTTTTAATTTTCATAAAACTGCTCAAAATATATATCTTTTATCATTTAAATATGTTCATTTTTGCAAACAAAATGCTAAATCACTTTAATTTTGCTTTAAAAGTGATTTTGAACTTCAAGCCGTGTTTAATCATGGGAAATCCAATTACACACGAACGCACCATCTGTGATGTAACACTGGGCAGAGGGCTCTGGTCTCTTTAATAGCGGACCATTTAAAACCCGACGAATTTAGCAATCTATGTGAAGATTTGAGCTATTTGTCTTCATTTTGGGAAGCAGAAAATAGTTTGGGTGATGGAACAAGAAACAACAGGATCTAATTTAGGTCTGATGCTGTATCAGACTTACTTTCATGTGAGCTGCTCACACCTGCGCACTGTGACAAGCCCAGAGCTCTGCCCAGTGTGACATCACAGATGGTGCGTTCGGGTGTAATCAGATTTCCCATGATTAAACACAGCTTGAAGTTCAAAATCATGTTTAAAGCAAAATTAAAGTGATTTACCATTTTGTTTGCATAATGGAACATATTTAAATGATAATATATATATATATTGAGCAATTTTATGAATAGTAAAAAAATCATGTCGGTGGACCTTTAAGCCTAGTGTGTTAAGTCATGTTGCAAATGTTCAACAATCAAAGCAACCCATGCCAGAGCAAGCAGGTCACACATTATGATTATGTCAATATGGTCCACCTTTGATCCAAATACATTGACACCACACTAATGAACTTGGTACAAATTATTTTGTGCATGCTCTCATGCAAAACTTTCCCAATTTTTACATAGAAATATGGAATGGGAAGACAAAAAAAGACAAATAATAATAATAATAATAATAAATAAATAAAAACATTGCTAATAGGACATCTTTTTTAGTGTTTTCAGTATACAGGGATTTCATCTGACTTCACTTTGCCTACCAGACATTAAAGTTTATAAAATGTTAAAACAAATGCATCTTGCTTTGAGGTATTAATTTGTTTTATATCACAGTAACAATGTACAATTTAACTTTAAACAAGAAAGAACAAAGTGCAAAACATGTAAAGAAAATTTGTTCTCTTACACAGTTAGTTTTTCTGAGCTCCCTTGGAAATGGCTATCACTGTCAATGAGACTCATTCTGCATGATAGCCTGTGTACTTTATGACAGAAAACCAATGCACCATTTTTGTCTCTTGTTTCTTTTCTCTCTGCAAAGCTTACACAGGAGAAGAATGAAGACACGCATTTCATGAACTGCAGAACCTCATGGGAGACCAGAGCACTGACAGCCCATTACAATTCCACTGAGACGTAGGATGCTTTACAGGCACTCTCAACTCTGGGGAAGCAAGCATACACACACACGTGCATGCACGCATACACATTTGGACAGCACAACTGTGTTTGGCGGAGTGCGATGTGAGACACCGGAGGCACTTTAATATATTCTCAATTCAATTGTGATAATAGTGCACCCCCGTCAGCTTTGAAAACACATTAAAATTTCACTAAAGCAAAATTCCATGTAATGATGCAGCCATCACAAAGAGCCAAATTATTACAACAGTGAGCAATGCATAACTAATGATAATTCACTGCATGTGCACAAAACAGATATCAGCCATCTGATAGGCTTGATCCACCCACACCAGCTGAAGTTACACCCTGAGCAGGAACAATGAGTTGGTTTGAATCCATCACATGAGCATTATTACTCTCAAAGTGCTTGTGCAGTAATGAATGAATATGTGAACAAATGAGGACAAAAAAGAGTTTTTCTACAAAGTGGATTTATTTCCCCTATTAAATGTTTGGTTCATGCCAAAAACTTTTGTGATAATGGATGTATTTAAATGTGAAACATGAACACGGGAGACCACAGACAGTGCGGGTCGGGAGTAACACATCTAGCACCATCACATTGAACACAGGGGCCCCACAAGGATGTGTGCTGAGCCCCCTTCTATTCACCCTGCTAACACACGACTGCACACCATCGTACAGCTCCAACCACTTCATCAAGTTTGCGGACGACACAACAGTGGTGGGTCTCATCAGCAACAACGATGAGACGGACTACAGGAACGAGGTGAGCCGCCTGGCCTTGTGGTGCGGACACAACAATCTCACTCTCAACGTGGAGAAGACAAAGGAGATTGTTGTGGACTTCAGGAAGAGGGATGCCCAACATGCCCCTCTGACCATCAACAGCACCGCAGTGGAGAGAGTAGACAGCACCAAGTTCCTGGGAGTGCACGTCTCAAAGGACCTGTCCTGGAGCAGGAACACTGCAGCACTGGCAAAGAAGGCTCACCAGCGTCTCTACTTTCTCCGCAAGCTGAAAAGGGCTGGAGCTTCAACCCCCATCATGAGCACCTTCTACAGAGGTGCCATAGAAAGTGTCCTGACCAGCTGCATCACTGTGTGGTTTGGTGCATGTACTGCATCCTGCCGCAAGAGCCTCCAGCGCATTGTGAGAGCAGCTGAGAAGATCGTGGGCACCTCCTTGCCCTCACTGCAGGACTTACACAGCAAACGCCTCACTCGGAAAGCCCACTGCATGGCAGGTGATCCCACACACCCACTACACAGCCGCTTTAGACTGCTGCCATCAGGGAGGAGACTGAGGAGTCTCCAGGCTCGAACCAGCAGACTGAGAGACAGCTCTGTTCATCAGGCAGTCAGGATGCTAAAAACTCAGGACAGTATTATGTTCATTAAATGTTTAATGTTTTAGTTTTAGAGTTGGTGTAAATTTTCATACTCTTATACCACTATGCAAAAACTCAGGACAGTGTTAGTTTTACTATTTTATGCTTATGTCTATTATTATATGTTTCAGTGTTTCAATGTTTAGATGTTTACTGTTGCACCGAGGGACTGAGAGAAACGCAATTTCGGTCCTGTGTATGTCCTGTACAGTACATATTGCAGATCTGACAATAAAGTTGACTTTGACATTGACTTTGACTTTGATATTTAATAATAATTAGTAATCAGCATCAGTGCATTATCAACATTCAGCAATCCTTAGTGGAGATTTACTGAAACATCATTTTAAATAATGATATTATCGATGATTCGTTTTTATTGTATCTTTCACCTTGTAAACTTGGAATTTTTTAATTTACCATTTAAATACAAAGTTTGTTTTTACAGTTACATATTTAAATAGAGCACATTTGTTATTGTTTTATTTATTTTAAAATTAGCTTTTGAATTAACATACCTCTTCTAGAAAGAAAGTTGATATGTTTTATTTGGCTGATGTGTATACAGTATTATATAACATCTAGGTGAGTGTTAACATGGTATTCACATAATAATTCAGTATGCAAATACCATATTGGCTGAATAAAAAGTTATGCGGAGATTACTTTACATTCCATCATCCATCCATCCATCCATCCATCGTTCTGGAGGCAGTTCAAGGGGCAGCAGCTTGAGCAGGGAGGCCCAACATCTCTGTCCACAGCCACCTCTTCCAGCTAAACTGGGAGGACTCCAAGCTTTTCCCAGAACAACCAAGAGACCTGTCTCTTCAGTGTGTCCTGGGTCTTCCCCCGGGCCTCCTCCCAGTTGGACATGTCCAGAGCTCCGCTCAAACCACCTCAGCTGATTCCTCTTAATACGGAGGAGCAGAAATCTCCTGTGAGTCTCTCCCAGATAGCAGAACTTCTCACCCTATCTCCAAGCGAGAGAACAGCTGCTCTACCTGTCAACAGTCTTGTTCTTTCAGTCACTACCCAGAGCTTGTGGCCAGTTGTGAGGACAGGGATGTAGACAGACGAATAAACAGAGAGTACAGCTTTACAGCTCAACTCCATCTTCACCACAGTGGACCGACACGGTGTCCACAATTCTAGAGATGCTGCACCAATCTGTCTGTCAATCTCACACTCCATTCTTCCCTCACTCGTGAACAAAACCCTGAGATACTTGAACTCCTCCACTTGAGGCTACTGCACTTTACATTAAGCTATTTTAAAATGCATAATCTGGAGATATCTGGAGGGAAAAAAATAAAGACACACCCCAGCACGCATGCACGCACGCACGCACACACACACACACACACACACACACACACAACACAACACACACACACACACACGCACACACAAAGTCATCTTTGTTCTTGCCTTTTTCACAGTCCTGAGGCTTTTCCCCATGTCTCTCTTTCTCTCTCTGTCTCCTCTTTTTTTCATCTGTCTAATGCCCACCCACTGCACACACTCACACTCACACACACACGCACACACACAGCTTGCAGGTAAACATGGAGTGAACAGTGTGAAATCTTGACAACAGAACAACTGAGAGAATGAGAGCAGCTGAAATGGAGTCAGGAAACTAAAAATGTTTGAGAGGATGTTGCTGATGTGCTGCTGCGTCGTGACACCACCAGGTGTACGAGAACACTGAGCTGCATCAAAGCAACCAAAAGTCTATTGACAAAAATGAATAAAATAGACAACAAGTCTATTTTACAACCGTTGAAATGAAGTAACAAAACTGGCTACTTGTCAAGGGTTGAAAATAAAATCTCATTTTTTCATTGTCGTTTTACAAAGCAGAATGGTGTATTACCTTGGTTTCATCATATATATATATATATAAACACTTCTTAAAGCTCCCCTGACATCATCTTTTAACTTTCCATAAAATGGCACAACATATATATATATTAAGATTGACCTCTGATCGTTTTTGCTAAAACAATGTGAAATGAATGAAAATTCCTCTCCAAAATAGTTTAAAATTAGCGCCGTTTTTTTACACGGTAAATTCGGGTTTTTCCGTTCACGTGATTGTGACGTCAGATCCAGATCTCTGCTCCAACGCGCACATTCAATACAATGGAGAAAGATACAAACGCATCCGTCGAATTTAGCCATTTAAAACTTTAGATCTTAGCGATTTGGCTTCAGTTTGTGAAGAAGAAGTTATTTTGAGTCATAAACAACAAACAGCAAGGTTTCTTTTGTCCGTGTTGCCTTTTTTTTCAGGAGAGGTTTCACATTCATGAAGTGAGCACCAGGTGTCAGCAAAGCAGAGCAATCTACAGTTTAAAGTTTTAAATGGCTAAATTCAACGGATGTGTTTGTATCTTTCTCCATTGTATTGAATGTGCGCGTTGGAGCAGAGATCTGGATCTGACGTCACAATCACGTGACCGGAAAAACCTGAATTTACCGTGTTAAAAAAACGGCGCTAATTTTAAACTATTTTGGAGAGGAATTTTCATTCATTTCACATTGTTTTAGCAAAAATGATCAGAGGTCAATCTTAATATATATATATGTTGTGCCATTTTATGGAAAGTTAAAAGATGATGTCAGGGGAGCTTTAACAAGGTAGTGTTCAAAGCTTGTAAAAATAGGATATAGTCTTGCGAAAGACACCGTAATAAACATAAGCACAAACTACTGACAAAACTGGTGAATTTATTTATTTTTAAATTTATTTATTTATTTTATTTGGAAAAATTAAAAATAAGTAAAATTATATTTGATACATAAGTGTTGAAACCGCCACTTGTTGTCCTACACTAAAAAAGTACTTTCCACTGTACATGTCACACCACTGTATAAGTTGCATCAGTCCAAACATTTCTAATAAAGTGGGAAAAAAACATAAATAAGTTGCTTCGCTGTATTAGGCACATCTATTATGCGTCACCGCCGGTGAGTTGCGTTTGATGTGCGTCACCACTGACCACCTGGAAATGTGGGCCAGATTTGTGCCAAAAATCGATTGTCTGCCAAATGGCGGCCACGGGAGCGTGCACGGGAGGACTTTAACAATAATTTAACTAAATTAACACTTAAAATCAATCATTTGTTTGCTCGACATTATAGCAAAGTTGTGTTTCAGTTGAACATTTCCTTAATAAATGCAGTTTGACGGTCAAATCAGCTAAATTTAAAAAATCTATTCTTGGCTTCAGGAGAGCGCAGAGGGAGGACTTGCTGTGCATTTCTTCAAAATTTAACAAGACAACCACCTAAAAACAATTATTTGTTTGCTCGAAATTGTAATAAAGGTGTGTCTTGGTTGAACTTTTCCTTAATAAATGCACTTTAATGGTCAAATCAGCTACATTTTTGCTTAGACGGTGTGGCAAAACGCAGCTGATTTGACATTTGCTCCAGGAGTTCTGGATCGAGACAAAGGTTACTAAGGCAAGCCAAGTGTCTCATTAACATCCACTGTTACCTAATAATGAGACGCTTGGCTTGTCATAATGCTCGAGGGCCCTCTAGTGGCTGCAGATGGTATTGTTCAATATTTTTCATGTCAGGGTGAATGAAATTGTTGGATCTCAGCAAAAAATTGGGTTATACATATAGGGAAAAAAAACTATATTAGTCATTTCGGTATATAAGTCACAGGACTTGCAAATTTATGCAAAAAGGTGTGACTATATGGCAAAAAATGGTACATCCTCAAAAATGTCTCCTTAAGTATCTATGTACAGTGCATATTTTAAGACGTACTTAAAAAAAATTATGTTGGCCTGTAGCGATAAACAATAAATCAATTAATCGCACAATAAATGAAAATTATCTACCTCATTTTCATTTATTGTCTTTATCGTTTCTTTGTGTCTCTCTCTTTCTACTGAAGACACTCACTGGATGACAAAAGGCTCAACTACGGTGCTCTTCACTGACCCCTACCTTTCTCTTTTTTCTTTAAAATCCGTTTTAACCATCCAAAATCATGTTTTTGGATCATTAAAAGTAGCTAAGCTGAGAAGCTAAGCTACGAGCTAAGTTAACAGGCTGAACTCGGGAAAAAAACTCCATCTTGTCGAAGCTCCAAAATTCACGGTTGAAACCCATGTCTTTGTGTAAAAAGGTGTTTTTCCTCTGAAAAAAAAAAGCTGAGAACTTGCTTACTGATTTTATTATTAAAAGCTTTGTGTGAAAAATGCTATGCTAAAGAGCTCAAACCACACCGGGCGTCCACCATTTTGAGAACCAAAAAAAGGAAAGAGACAGCCCATGTCATGGCAAGGGGCTTCCCTCCTATTTTTCTTAAAAAGGCACACTGCGTGCTCTCTCACTATCCATCCTTCAGTTCATACAGTCCTATACTGCCATCCGGCTGTCAAAAAGGCACTACAATCAAAATACATTAACCAACATTTCTTCTTAAATTTGACAATAATTTCTATTATTGTCAAATTTCAAACAATATTATCGTTCATCACAATCATTTCTGAGACAATTAATCGCCCAGCCAAATTTTTTATTACGACAGGCCTAATGGTAAGTGTTTATTTTTGTCACATAATGTACAGTAGACGCAAACAGTTGAACAGTTGGATATGACTGTATTGTAATGACCTGATCAGTGTTGGATAGACACACTGCAGTGTCAGCATGGTGTCACACTACAGCCGTGATAATGTGGTGCATAACCAAGTCATACAGTCTTCTACTGTAGCAAGTTGACCACGCCTGCCATAACTGGGTCAGAATTGACAATCAAACAAATCCCACACATTTGATTTGGGGAAGTGTCGTATCTGTGCTTTGTTATGCTCCCCCTCCCCCCCCACACACCTTTTGGGTTCTGTTGTTTTACTGTCCAGTATAGATCTCTTTGTGTATTTTTGTATTTCTTATGCCATCTCCCATTTACCCTCAGTAAGCACCCTCAGTGTTACTCCAGTCAGCATGCCACCCTCATCTGTCCCCAATGATGATTCATCTTAAGTGCTCCCACTTTAAATCCCAATATGCAACAATGTATATATCATTGTTCCACACTTAATCTATTGTATTGATGTTTGGGGGAAAGCGTGTAAAACAATCACAAAGCCTATTTTTGTATTACAGAAAAGAGCTGTAAGAATTATCACTAGAAAGCATTACCGTCATCCATCAAGTACATTATTTTATCAACTAAAATTATTGAAGTTCCATGATTTGGTAGACTATAATATTTTATCAGTTATGTATAGAGCTCAAAATAATGCATTACCTTTAAATATCCAAATGCACTTTGTTAAAAGACAAAGTTGTTATAATCTTAA
>JBBPBX010113549.1:0-10448 GCA_038048925.1 Garcialebias charrua | reverse complement strand
AAACTGGTGGCCTCAGGCCTGCCCAAGAACGTGGTAAATACCATTCAAAACACCCAAGCTGTGTCAACACAGTCTCTCTACGCCCGGAAATGGTGTATTTTTGAAGCTTGGTACATGGAAAGAATTATTATTTCTTATTCATGTGACTTGGTCCAGCTCCTCACCTTTCTTCAAGACCTGCTGGAGAAAGATTGTTCTTTCTCAACCATCAAGGTGTTTTTATCAGCTATTTCAGCTTGTCACGAGGGCTGGGGGAGCAGGACGCCTGGCGCGCACCCGCTCATAATAAGATTTATGAAGGGCGTGCTGAGGAAGAGACCTCCAACAGGATCTTGACCACTGGATAGGATCTTATTCTGGTCTTGGGGGCTCTCTGTGACCCCCCATTTGAACCACTGAGTGACATTAAGATAGACCTTGTATCTTATAAGACCGCTCTGTTTCTGGCTCTGTGCTCGGCAAAACGTGTGGGTGATTTTCATGCTTTGTCCGTGCACCCAATGTGTACCAGGTTTGCTCCTGATGGGTCAAAGGTCACCCTAAGGCCCAATCCTGTGTATATCCCCAAGGTCCTGACTCTGAACCCTAGAAGTCTGGACTTTATCTCTCTTCTTTTCCTCATGCTCCTGTCCTCGCTCAGGAACAGAAAAGGCTGAAGGCTCTCTGCCCCGTCAGGGCTTTAAGCACTTACATGCAGATAACAACTGAATGGAGGAAAACAAACCAACTGTTTGTGTGCTTTGCGGCACCAGTTACTGGTAGGGCTCAATCAAAGCAGCGCCTCTCACACTGGGTGACTGAGGCCATAAAAAGGGCATACAGTAGCAAAGGTCAACAGGTGCCCTCTGGAGTGCGTGCCCACTCCACTCGGGGCCTGGCCACCTCGTGGTCGTTGTTCAAGGGTGTACCAGTTGCAGACATCTGTGCAGCTGTGAACTGGAGCTCTACAAATACGTTTGCAAAGCATTACAGTTTGGACCTTACTGCGTGTGACGTCACTCAGGCTGTCCTTTCTAACACACAGTAGAAACCACCTTGAGATGCCTGCTGATCAAGGGCAGACGTTCCTACTAGGATGCATTTTACTGAGCATTTCAAGGGCGTGAATGAATTACGTTCCCATAGCATTTATGTTGCACCGAGTGACTGACTGATAAGGGAACTGAAAGTTATGCACCATAACTCATGTTCCCTGAAGGAAGGGAACGAGGTGCAACATACTTGGCCCTTTCAATGCTGAAAGCTCGGTGAAGTGCATTTTAGAGAAAGTAGGATGGGTGTCAGCGCCTTAAGTACCCAGAGGGCGGGGTCTCTGGCATGACGCTGACGCCCCTGCCGTAAAGGTGTGATTGTATTCCTTCAGGTAATCGCGCGGAGCCCAATTTCCCATAGCATTTATGTTGCACCTTGTTCCCTTCCTTCAGGGAACATGAGTTATGGTGCATAACTTTCAGTTTAGGTTCAACTTATTAAGGATGAATACAGTAAAAGACGGGTTTAAAATATGTTTAATTTAATAAACACAGTTTTTAAGTGTAACTCGTCAATGGATAAAATAGTGATTGTAAACAATGGCTTGCACTATAAAACCATAAATATAGACAAGGTAATGTCGTGTGTTATAACAAGGATGAGAACAGTACTGAAAATGTGTTTTGCAGTCTAACGCCAAAAATACACTACACGCGGCTCCGCTCCGCCCCGCTCTGCAGGTCGCAGCTGAGCGAGTCCAATTTCCATTACCTGCGCTCAGCTCAGGTCCGAGTGGATGCGCCGCTCCGAGACGCATGCGCGGGAATTGCGAGATCGCGCGATAAATCAAGTGATAAATAAGTAAGTCAGAACAAAACAATTCACTCGGTGGAAGAAGGAGAACAACTGTAGATACTGCTGCCTTGATCTTCTCTCGTAAATGAGCTACAGGACATGGTTTGAGCAACAGGAAGTGATGTATTACATTTCAGAATAAAATACTTTATTTATTTCTTGTATTTCTTTTTATTTCTTGTATTGCGTTTGTAGGCGTAGTCATAAATGATAGTTTGACAGCATTTTTGTACAAATAAATCCGTATAGAGCTAGGATTAGTCCGCCCGTGGTGATTTTATTTTGTAAATACGGAAGTTGTGCTCGTTCCTTTTCCTGTTGGTGCGACGTAATCTTCAAAAGTTGACTCCGGCACAGCTCCGGCATCCGGCAGAAATAGAAAAATTTCTAATTTTGACGGACTGCCGTCCGCTCTCCGCAGCTCGCCGCCGCCGTGCGGAGCCAGTGTAAATTCTGTCATTGATTATAATGGGTGCGTATTTGCTGCGGAGGTCGGACCGGAGCGGGGCGGAGCCGTAACGCATGTAGTGTATTTTTGGCGTAAGTGTATTGTGTTTTGGTTGTAACGCAGAAGTTTAGTCAGTACGTAAAGAGGAAGTGTGCAGATGCACGCACCAAGCACACTTTTGTTAACCTGTATTTTTGCAATTTTTGCAATTTTTGCAGGTTCCATAAAATAAATTGCACAAGAGATGAGTTGACCCATCATTTCTAAAAGTGTAACATATTTTGTTTAAAAAAATGTAAAGGTTTATAAAAGAGTGATCACATGAACTTCTATAGTTTTTTTTTTTTTTTTAGATTTAAGAGGGCAGCATTTCACCTTGGTCTTGGCTCCATTCAGGCCAGCTGTTTTTTTCTTCTTCTCTAAACTAAGGTCATTCAAAAATCTACTAACAGTAGAGGAGAAAATAATTGATCATAACCTTCCTATTGAAACTGATTTAGAAAAAGCTGAATAACGCCACACTTTACAATGTCAGGTTCTCAAAATTCAAACAGTGCAACAAAACAATATTATTTTACCATACCCCTTAAAACAGTGTCACTTAATGTTAAAGATGAAATATTTGAAATTTGTGATTATAAAAAAACAAAAAATACAACAACATTTTGATTACTTTCCTGTATTAACTTTTATAGAAATGTCCAAAGAGTCAGTTGTACAAATTCTCTGCATAGTATTGTTTACATATTTTGGTTACCATTGGATCCTACTGTATTTAGGCCATATGAAATCAAAATTTACCTTTCATACCATCAGTAATGTCTAATAATGATTATGCATTACTTCACTGAGTGGAAATGTGTGCAGAAGCAAAGAAAAAAAGACCAAAATCAATATGAACCACACAGAGGTCCCTTTTATAGCAGAAAAGAGATCCATTATGGTGGAATCATGATTTATGTCAATGGCAGGAGGAATGTCAGGTTGAGCAAGGGATAGAGGTATGAACCAATAATGATAAATGCCACCACGTTTGCCCACGCCCTCCCCCTCATATACACCATTGTGTCATAAGGGATGAAGCTCCTCAGCACCCCTCTACATCCCTCTTCCCAACTGAGTTAGTTTTCATCAGAATTTTTGCCCAAAACACTGTCACCCACATTTCCTTTGTTCTGGCCTTTACGTTAGATTTAGTTGTCAATTATCTTTTGTGTCACCCATCACTTGCTGACGATTTTGTGTGATCTGTTTGTGTGGAGACTTGTGCTGCTTCCCAAGATAGATTCCAATGATCCAGCACTTTGGTGAACGCAGACCAAAGGCAGTCACCTTTAAGCTGAAGCCGAGCAATCTGTCTATGTCAGGCATCCACTGGACAGTAAATTAGCAGAAGAGCAGACGAATAAAAAGAAAAAGAAAGATAGAAAGATTTTAAAATTGTATTTATTCTATTAATATTAGTTCATATGTACAACAGACTTATTTCAACACATCTGCTAAAAGAAGATATGAGTTGATGAGTGAAGAAAATACATTTATGATCCCAGTTGTACAAAAATATTTCCAGTTCATTAATTTTTGAATACTTTTTATACTCCAGTATCAGTTTTCTGGTACTCTTTAAAAAATGCAAACAATCACATCTGTCCTCCATTAAACGTTTCTTTCCTAGATATATGCTGGTGAAGATTCTCAGTCGTCCAGGACATGATAAATCAAAAAGGCGTTCAATTCAAGATCAACTGGACTTTATTTGTAACAGAAGACGTTTCGCTTCTCATCCAAGAAGCTTTATCAATTCAATGAACCAGACTGTGTGTGCGTGTGGATTTATAACAGGAGCTGTGTATGTTAAGAGAGAAAAACCTTCTCTTAACAGAGGAGGAGGTCTGAGATTTCAACTTTCCAAGACTTACAACTCAGTTTTGGGGCTGATTCACAAACGTTTTACACCGGATGGGAACAGAGATGTCTTGTCTGTGAATTAGACTAGCAAAGTTTGTTGAGAAACCTCTGTTGTTGGGCTGTGAGGTGTTTTTTGTCAATTTACATACAGTTGTTGTGTCTTCTGTCAGAGACTTCAAGGGAACTCCCTACTGTTAAGGTGTGATCTGTCAATTTACATGTATGTGTTACCTCAGCTTGCAATTTACATATGATGGTGCGTGACTCCTGTTATAAATCCACACGCACACACAGTCTGGTTCATTGAATTGATAAAGCTTCTCGGATGAGAAGCGAAACGTCTTCTGTTACAAATAAAGTCCAGTTGATCTTGAATTGAACGCCTTTTTGATTTCCTAGATATATTGCCAGTTTTGCCCTTCCAATACATACATTTTAATAAATAACTTTTCTTCTTTTTCGTTTTACCATACAACAAAACAAATACCAATACTAACTTATTAACTATTTATCACTGAGTATTCCAAATAAGGACAATAATCTTGGACATTGTACAAAACTGTGAAAAATGGCCTCCCTTACTGAACAAAATGGGCTGAAACAGCTGGATTTATAAATGATACGAAAGCATTCACTGCAAAAATGTTTTTAAATAAATGACCGGGACTATATGGTAAATGGTAAATGGAGCTTATTTATACAGCGCTTTCCAGCCCCCTGTGAGGAACCCCAAAGCGCTTTACAATACCAACCATCCACCCATTCATTCACACATTCATTCACACATTCATATAAGGTTTCTCTGAAAAGTGACAGTGAATGTATCAACCTTTATTTAACTAGGCAAATCCCATTGAGATCACAGACCTCTTTTGCAAGAGAGGCCTGGGCTTGAAGGCAGCCTAACATGCATGTTTTTGATCTGTAGGAGGAAATCGGAGTACCTGAAAAAATCCCACGCAAGCGTTAGAAGAACATGCAAGCTCCACACAGAAAGACCCCAGGTCCAACTGGGGATTGAACCCAGTACCTTTTTGCTGTGAGGGAACAGTGCTAACCACTAAGTCGTCATGCTGCAATTACATGAAAATGAAAAAGAAATTAAATGAAAATTCTGCCATGTAACCCACTGCAAGTCACAAGTATTCTTCTCGGTCAATGGTGGTTTGTACAACATACTCAACACAGGTTTTCCATCAGATGGACCTCAACAGTAATCCTTCTGTGGTGTGCTTTTTTTTCTTTAAGTTTCACCCTATAGGGCCTTAACACACATTTGATATAATGTCTTTCCTCTTGCAGAGTGTAATGAAGTCCATACTTTAATAGCCTTCTCCATCAAGGCACCCAGAACTTCAGTCTTTAAAATTGGGTCTGATGCACATATGAAATTTGTCAGTTTTGTCAAATATCCATCCATCCATCCATCCATTGTCTTCCGCTTATCCGGGGTTAGGTCGCGGAGGTCAGAGTCAGAGTCAGAGAGAATTTATTGTCATTTGCACCGCATGTAGTACATGTGTTGAAAACGAGATTATGTACACAGGGTCCCAGTTACATCCAACAACAAATGCAAGAGAAAAACAATAATAACATCTAGGATTAACTAAGAGAGACATCAGCTAGTAATACACTAAGCCCTAATGTAGTAGAAAAACATCATTATAAACAGCAGCACGAACATGAGCAGATGGTCACAGATGAACGCAGCAACAAGAAACAGATCAGTATCAGTATGATGTGACATTTTGCAGTGTTTATTCTTATTATTTATTTATTCATGAGTCTGACAGCCTCAGGGTAGAAGCTGTTTCTCAGTCTAGTGGTTCTACATTTGATGCTCCTCAACCTCCGTCCCGAGGGGAGTGGTGCAAAGAGTGAGTGTGCTGGGTGAGTGAGGTCTTTCATGATGCAGGTGGCTCTTTTTCTGCATCTGGAGGTGTAAATGTCTGTGATGGTGGGGAGACTGACTCCCACAGACTTCTGTGCAGCCTTCACCACTCTCTGCAGAGCTTTTCTCTCTGCAACTGTGCAGCCTCCATGCCACACGTTGATGCTGGAGCACAGGACGCTCTCCACTGCACACCTGTAGAACGAGGTGAGGACTGGGCTTCTCAGACCGGCTCGTCTCAGCCGTCTGAGGAAGTAGAGTCTCTGATGACCTTTCTTGATCAGGCTGGTGGTGTTGTTGCTCCAGCTGAGGTTATCATTCATGTGTACACCCAGGTATTTGTAGCTGGAGACCACCTCCACCGCAGATCCACCTATATACAGTGGGGTGTGGGTGTGTTTGTTCCTTCTGAAGTCCACAATCATCTCCTTCGTCTTCTTCACATTCATGTGAAGGTTGTTCTCTTTGCACCAGCTCTCCAGATGTTCCACCTCCTGTCTGTAGCTGGATTCATCATTATCTGTGATGCATCCCACCACAGCTGTATCATCTGCAAACTTAACAATATGACAGCCTGGATGTGTGGCTGTACAATCATATGTGAGCAGAGTGAACAGAAGAGGGCTCAGCACACATCCCTGAGGAGAGCCAGTGCTGAGGGTGATGGTGGAGGAGGAGAAGTTGTGGATCTTCACGGACTGTGGTCTGTCTGTTAAGAAGTCTAAGACCCAGTTACAAATAGAGGGGCTTAGTCCAAGTGTGGATAGTTTGTAGGTAGCAGCCTAAGTAAGGAGGCCCAGACTTCCCTCTCCCCAGCCACATGGAGTAGCTCCTGTGGGGGAATCCCAAGGCGTTCCTAGGACAGCCGAGAAACATAGTCCCTCCAGCGTGTCCTGGGTCTTCCTCTGGGTCTCCTCCCAGTGGGACATGCCCGGAACACCTCACCAGGGAGGCGTCCAGGAGGCATCCTAACCAGATGCCCGAGCCACCTCAACTGGCTCCTCTCGATGTGGAGAAGCAGCGGCTCTACTCTGAGTCCCTCCCGGATGACTGAGCTTCTCACCCTATCTCTAAGGGAGAGTCCAGACACCCTGCGGAGAAAACTCATTTCAGCCGCTTGTATCCGAGATCTCGTTCTTTCGGTCACAACCCAAAGCTCATGACCATAGATGAGGGTGGGAACGTAGATCGATCGGTAAATTGAGAGCTTTGCCTTTTGACTCAGCTCTCTCTTCACCACGACAGACCGGTACAGCGCCCGCTTCACTGCGGACGCTGCACCTATCCGCCTATCGATCTCACGCTCCAGTTTTCCCTCATTCGTGAACAAGATCCCGAGATACTTAAAGATCCACTGACGTGATTTTTCTACTATTCATCAAATTGCTCAAAATATATATATTTTATCATTTAAATATGTTAGTTTTTGCAAACAAAATGATAAATCACTTTAATTTTGCTTTAAAAGTGATTTTGAACTTCAAGCCGTGTTTAATCATGGGAAATCCGTTTACACCTGAACGCACCATCTGTGACGTAATGTCCAGAGTGAGAGGCAGAGGGCTCCAGTCTCTTCAATAGCGGACATTTTAAAACTTGACTAATTTATCAATCTAGGTGAAGATTTGAGCTATTTGTCTTCATTTTGGGAAGCAGAAAATAGTTTGGGTGATGAAACAAGAAACAACAGGATCCTCTCAACACCTTGGCTGCGCCTAGAAATTCTGTCCATAAAAGTTATGAACAGAATTAGTGACAAAGGGCAACATTGGCGGAGTCCAACTCTCACCGGAAATGAGCCTGACTTACTGCCGGAAATGCAGACCAAGCTCTGACACCGGTCGTACAGGGACCTAACAGCCCGTATCAAAGAGCCTGGTACCCCATACTCCCGGAGTACCCCCCACAGAACCCCCCGAGGGACGCGGTCGAATGCCTTCTCCAAGTCCACAAAGCACATGTAAACTGGTTGGGCAAACTCCCACGCACCCTCCAGGACCCTGTTGAGGGTGTAGAGCTGGTCCAGTGTTCCACGACCAGGACGAAAACCACACTGCTCCTCCTGAATCCGAGGTTCGACTATCCGACGGACCCTCCTCTCCAGAACCCCTGAATAGACCTTACCAGGGAGGCTTAAGAGTGTGATCCCCCTATAGTTGGAACACACCCTACGGTCCCCCTTTTTGAATAGGGGAACCACCACCCCAGTCTGCCAATCCAAGGGAACTGCCCCCGATGTCCACGCAATGTGTTTAGTCAAATATTAAGACCATTGAGCCATCCAGATATCAAATTTTTGTTCTCTTCTGATAAAGCTCTATTAATCTTCTCCAAAATAAGATCTACTAATCTAACAGAGCAAACTTTCAGACTTCTTGCAAGAGCAAAAGAGTTGCCCATGTCAGCTCCAATCAGTTCAAGGAGAAGCTGATCAGTTATGTTCTTGTTCAGTGAAAGCCCAGCCATCACGGGTATTTTATCCTATGAAGAGCATAAACTTTAAATCTCTTAAGAATGGACTCCATCAGTAAAATAAAAAAAACATTGAAGTCCCTATTTTTCCTGCTTCCATCCATGTTTTAGCACATTAATGTAAAAAGTCAGTCAGAGTCAGAGTCAGAGAGTCTTTATTGTCATTTGCACCGCATGTGGTACATGTGATGAAATGAGATTATGTACACAGGGTCCCAGTTACATTCAACAACAAAATGTAAGAGAAAAACAGTAATAACATCTAGGATTAACTAAGAAAAACATCAACTAGAAATACACTAAGCACTAATGTAATAGAAAAACAAAATCATTACAAACAGACAGCCGCACGAACATGAGTCTATATGAGCAAATGGTCACATATGAACACAGCAACAAGAAAACAGATCAGCATCAGCATGATGTGATATTTTGCAGTGTTTACTCTTATTATTTATTTATTCATGAGTCTAACAGCCTCAGGGTAGAAGCTGTTCCTCAGTCTAGTGGTTCTACACTTAATGCTCCTCAACCTCCTTCCTGAGGGGAGTGGGGCAAAAAGTGTGTGTGCAGGGTGAGTGGGGTCTTTCATGATGCAGGTGGCTCTTTTCCTGCATCTGGAGGTGTAAATGTCTGTGATAGAGGGGAGACTGACTCCGACAGACCTCTGTGCAGCCTTCACCACTCTCTGCAGAGCTTTTCTTTCCGCAGCTGTGCAACCTCCATGCCACACATTGATGCTGGAGCACAGGATGCTCTCCACTGCGCACCTGTAGAAGGAGGTGAGGACCGGGCTACTCAGACCAGCTCGTCTCAGTCGTCTGAGGAAGTAGAGTCTCTGATGACCTTTCTTGATCAGGCTGGTGGTGTTGTTGGTCCAGCTGAGGTTATCATTCAAGTGTACACCCAAGTACTTGTAGCTGGAGACCACTTCCACTGCAGATCCACTTATGTTCAGTGGGGTGTGGGTGTGTTTGTTCCTTCTGAAGTCCACAATCATCTCCTTTGTCTTCTTCACATTTATGTGAAGGTTATTGTCTTTGCACCAGCTCTCCAGGTGTTCCACCTCCTGCCTGTAGCTGGACTCATCATTGTTCGTGATGCAGCCCACCACAGCTGTATCATCTGCAAACTTTACAATATGACAGCCTGGATGGGTGGCTGCACAATCATGTGTGAGCAGAGTGAACAGAAGAGGGCTTAACACACATCCTTGAGGAGAGCCAGTGCTGAGGGTTATGGTGGAGGAGGAGAAGTTGTGGATCTTCACGGACTGAGGTCTGTTTGTTAAGAAGTCTGCGACCCAGTTACAAATGGAGGGGCTTAGTCCAAGTGTAAATAGTTTGTCCATCAGGGTTTGGGGGATCATGGTGTTGAAGGCAGACGTGAAGTCCACAAAGAGCATACGGACGTATGAGTCCTTCTGATCCAGGTGGGTGAGAGCAGTGTGGACCACAGAGGAGATTGCGTCCTCTGTTGATCGGTTCTCACGGGTCAAAAAACGGGTCACGGGTCACGGGTTAAAAATGTGACAGACCATTTGTACTGATCTTTGAATAATCAATGAGGAACAATGTTGTTGTTTTTTTTTCAAAACCCATGTTACCATCTTGCTGGAAAAAAAACACATTCTGCCAGTTGTTTTTACAATACGTTTTGGTCCTCATACAAGAAAATTTGCAGAAATTTTAGCCTGAAAGTAGCTTTTTTGATTTCCAAGTGAACTAAACCTACCTAAATCTAAACCTAAAATACCTAGAGTTCATAAAAATGTTACATATTTGATTGAAGATTGCATACATAGTATGTTCCTTAATGGAATAACTAATGATGAAATAATGAATATGGTTAATAAAATGGCTGACAAAAAAATCTAAGGATTATATGGACATGGATATGACA
>JBBPBX010113548.1:0-10448 GCA_038048925.1 Garcialebias charrua | reverse complement strand
GTGACTCAACGAGGCTAGCCTGTATAAATAAAGGTTGAATGAATGTCCAGCTTTCCAGGATCAACCATCTCAACATCTGATGAACCACAAGAGTGAAGTTACCAAGGTAAAGTTCTGGCATAAAAATCGCAATTCTTCTTCTTCTTCTTCTTCTTTCGGCTTTTCCCTTTTCAGGTGTCGCCACAGCGAGTCATCCGCCTCCACCTCACTCCAGAGGAGGCCGCCACTAGAGGGCGCTAGGGGCTGCAGCTCTTCTTCTTTACCATTTGAAGATTTAAATTTTTTTTTTAATAAAAGTGAAATAATAAAATAAAAATATTTCGAAATGCATGCATATATGTTTTTAGTTGTGTAGGATAAATATTTTATGAGTAATTGTTTGTTTCAAAAAACGTTTTCTGATTTGACGTACTTCCGGTTTCCCCGCTCGGCGCCGCCTGTGGCTTTCCCATTGAATCTAATTATAATTAGCGTCCGCTAGCGGCCGTAGTTAGTTTATGTCCCATCTGTCCAAAACTATTGAACTGTACAGGTCGCATTTTCCGTCGCCCTCGAGCCTGGACTCGTCTCTTATCGCCACGGATCGCCAGCACTTCCGGTTCGAGCCAGGAGGGGCGGGGGACTCTCTGTTTACACCTTCAGAGCTGATCACACGCAACTAGCGACGTTGAACAGCAGTAATTATTAATGGTGCCTTTCTACACAGGTAAGCAAGTAATATTAAGTGAGTTTAATGAATCGCTACATGAGCAAAGTTTGAGCTGATCTCTGTGTGCGTGACGTGGTGTGTTGTGTTGCGGTCAGTCAACAGTACAGCAAGGGCTTGCTGTCTCTCCAACAGTAGCTAGCTACAAGCTGTGCTTATCTGTGGTGTATTGTACAACATTATAAAAGTTGCTAGTTATTATAAACCCGAATGTCTGAAGACGACTCCTGTCTGTCCATCTTCAGCTCATGTCATGAACTGTTTTACTCCTCAGTGTCTGTGTTAAAGGTTCAGTATGTAACATTTTTTATAAACATATTTCTTCACTCTGCCACATCTCCTGACAGTAGCTACAAGACAGATGCTTAAACTGCTAAGCTTCAGCAAAAAGAGGAAAATATTGATGAGTAGCAAAACACTAAAAGTAGCAATTTTTTTGCTGAAAGTATCAAAATGCTAGTTAAAAGCAGTGGTGGAGGAGAAAGTACTCAAACACTGTACTTAAGTAAAAGTACAAATAAACAGACAAAAATGTACTCTAGTGTAAGTAGAAGTACCACATTAATGTTTTTACTTAAGTAAAAGTAAAGAAGTATTTGCTTTTAAAAATACTTAAAGTATTAAAGTAAAAGTACTTGCTGAATGTATTACCTAATGCAATGGCCTACAGTATCATTAAGTGTGCGTACTGTATATGTATATTTTCTGTAATACTTTAAAAGTGTTGTTCCAGTTTAAACAACAATGCTGCAGATAGTGCATGTTTTTAATGTATTGTGTTTTTATTGTGTGACACCGTTCACACTTGGGCTTGTGATTCTGTGTGCGTCAGAATTTCAGGGATGACCTGCAGGTTAAATGTCATTAAATAAAATAAGAAAGAGGAATGATTATACCTCTGAATTTTTTTATTTAACACAAAATAAAACCAGTAAAAACATTGAAGTAAAAGTTGTCTGATGAAAAAAGGAGCATTAGACCTAACAAAGGAATAGACATTGATCACTTCAACTCTAGTTTGTCATCAACTCTGATTAAAATACTGTCTAGTCAACCTTGTAATGGGTCAACCATAACCCTCAGCACTGGCTCTCCTCAGGGATGTGTGCTGAGCCCCCTTCTGTTCACTCTGCTCACATATGATTGTACAGCCACACTTCCAGGCTGTCATATTGTTAAGTTTGCAGATGATACAGCGGTGGTGGGATGCATCACAAACAATGATGAGTCCAGCTACAGACAGGAGGTGAAACACCTGGAGAGCTGGTGCAAAGAGAATAATCTTCACATGAATGTGAAGAAGACAAAGGAGATGATTGTGGACTTCAGAAGGAACAAACACACCCATGCCCCATTGATAATAGGCGGGTCTGCAGTGGAAGTGGTCTCCAGCTACAAATACTTGGGTGTACACATGAATGATAACCTCAGCTGGAGCAACAACACCACCAGCCTGATCAAGAAAGGTCATCAGAGACTCTACTTCCTCAGACGGCTGAGACGAGCTGGTCTGAGCAGCCCAGTTCTCACCTCCTTCTACAGGTGTGCAGTGGAGAGCATCCTGTGCTCCAGCATCAACGTGTGGCATGGAGGCTGCACAGTTGAAGAGAGGAAAGCTCTGCAGAGAGTGGTGAAGGCTGCACAGAAGTCTGTTGGAGTCAGTCTCCCCACCATCACAGACATTTACACCTCTAGATGCAGGAAAAGAGCCACCTGTATCATGAAAGACCTCACTCATCCAGCACACTCACTCTTTGCCCCACTCCCCTCAGGACGGAGGTTGAGGAGCATCAAGTGTAGAACCACTAGACTGAGGAACAGCTTCTACCCTGAGGCTGTTAGACTCATGAATAAATAAAAATAAAATTAAAATAAACACTGCAAAATATCACATCATGCTGATGCTGATATGTTTTCTTGTTGCTGTGTTCATCTGTGTTCATCTGTGACCATCTGCTCATACAAACTCATGTTCGTGCTGCTGTTTATTCCCACTATATTAGGCTTAGTGTATTACTAGTTGATGTTTTTCTTAGTTAGTTCTCGATGTTATTACTGTTTTTCTCTTTCATTTGTTGTTGGATGTAACTGGGACCTCGTGTACATAATCTCGTTTTCATCTCATGTACCACATGCGGTGCAAATGACAATAAAGACTCTCTGACTCTGACTCTGACTCTGAATAGTGAACAATATTTTAACTTCCTGACACCATTTGCAAAACTTGGACCCAAGTGTTGAGTCATTTGGAAACATTTCTTGTCTCCTAACGTCCCATGAACTGACACATTTTAATATTGCATTTATTGTTCAAGTTCAGAAGATTATTTTTGTCCAGTCTGTCTCTTTTGGGAGAGAGAATCTGTCCTGCTGTACTGAATAGTCTTTCAATAATCTTTCAATATTTTTTTTAATAAGGCCATGGGTGGTGCATATCTTCTAGCTGATTCTCCATGGTGGAATCCATTGTGGGTGAGAACTGGTCCCAGGACCAAGATGGAAACGAGGACTGGAAACACAACAAAAAACAAAGTAAGTGTCTCTCAAAGTACTGTACTCACAAACTGGCTAGAAGCATAAATACCATGAGTAGGCATCAATGCTCCAGCGAAGAGTACTTGACTGCAGCCTTAAGTATAAGTGGAGCTCATCAGGTGGATCACAGTAAAATAAATCATTTTTCTTCCCCATAAATCAGTTATTTAAAATCTAATCTGGAATCATTCCTCCTTGTTAGACTTGAGTTGACCTGTTTAAGTTGGGCCCAAATTTGTTATTATCTTTTGATTTATTTTTCATTGAAATTGTAATGATTTCAGTAAACCCAGATTGGTACGAGACCCGGAACGAGACAAGACTCCACAAGATAGAAAATTAAACAGTGTTTATTTTGTGCAGGTGACTATTTACAGGTGATCCTCTGGAGCTCCTGAGAAACAAACAGGATGTCAGATGGATTGGAATAAGAGTGGTCCTTTGATTATTCGTGATGTTTTTCCTCTTACAGGTTGGATGGTTTGAGTAGAGCGTGAGAGTGAATCCAAGTGAGTCCAGAGGATGGTGAACCAGTTCCACTCCACAGATGGATGGCTTGGAGGATCAGGCACGAGGACCAGGAACTGAACCCAAGGCGAGCCAGAACAGAAAGGGATCCACGAACACAGGAGAACTGGAGGCACAGAGAACAAGGTTAGAAACTCTTTTTGAGGAAACAAACAGGCTGAGAGCATAAATACCATAAATAGCTCAATGCCCCAGCGAAGAGTAGAACTTGACTGCAGCCTTATATAGTTGAAGGTCTCTTCAGGGAGATGACCGGCAGCTGTGGTAATTGGCGGCCATCTTGGGTAGGAGCTGCAGCCAGTAGAACTCTCACAGAAATTTAATTATTTGTTAGTTTATTTTTGGAACTATTAAATTGAATTATTTGGTGGATTTTTGAACACCTTTGTCCTTATTTAAGTCTGGACCCTCACAATTCTATTTACATTATGAACTTGTATTACTAAAATAATTATAACAGAATATGATAGAAGTTGTCCAAAAATTGAAAAGTGGAAGCAGAACACTCCCATTCTCTTTTCACACTGATGCCTCAAACAAGGTGAAGATGAACCATGTTTTATTAATGATAGTGTTATACAAATGGATACAACTGATATATACAAATAAAAACATGAACAAACTTACTTTACAGTATACAAACATAATTATGCATACTTCTACACATGCTTAAATTTTTTTTATTGCGCCCCCCCATAAAAAAAAATCACCAGCCGCCACTGCCTCACTCTGTCCTCTGCATCCTCTGTCCTCACTCCAACTACCTCCATGTCCTCTCTAACTGTATCCATATATCTCCTCTTTGGCCTCCCTCTTTGTCTTTTTCCTGGCAGCTGCATTTCTAACATCCTACCAATATACTCACTGTCCCTTCTCTGGACATGTCCAAACCATCTCAGTCTGGCCTCCATAACTTTGTCTCCCGGTTGTTCAACTGTTGTTCAAATAGCAATTAAAACTTGCTAAATAGAAAAAATAAAATAAAATCTAAATTGTGATTCTGAATTATATAATTTTTATTTCTGTTTTCTTAGAATTCTCAAACCACACAAACAAGGTACAAGTCAAGATCTGTCAGAGTACAAGTTTGTTTAAGAAAGGGCACAAAGAACAAAGGTATTTTGAAAAGTAATGTTTTTTGTTTGTTTGTTTGTTGTTTTCCTTTGACAGGCCATGTGGAAGCTGTTAGGAAGGAGGTAATTGCTCTCTGCACAGGTGAATCATAGGACCAGCCTGGAGAAGTTCAGGTGCCACCTCCACTCAGCATCCAGATTTTACACAGCAGTTCCAGAGAGACGTTCCAGATACCAGTAATCATTCAACATTGGGCCATGTGAAGCCAGATCCTAGTCACAACTTATGATCGAAGTGGAACTCCATAGAACTCTGTAAAATAAAGATGTTTTAGTTGATTTTGTACAGATTCATACATTTCCGATTAAAAAAAAATAATAATTAAATGGAAAAAAAAAACAATGTCAAACAGAGAATTTTTTGGTGTCATTAAATTTTGTAAAATGTGTAAATTGTCAATGTACCATTTGTTTAACATCTTAAAAATAATTCAATATATGTGTTTAAACTTTTTTCATTAAAAACCAATAAATTACATAATATTTATTTTATATGTAAATTATAAATATATTTATATGATAAAAAAGGCGTTCAATACAGAAACAACTGGACTTTATTTGTAACAGAAAACGTTTCGCTCTCTATCCATAGGGCTTTCTCAATTCAATTGGATAGAGGGTGAAACGTTTTCTGTAACAAATAAAGTCCAGTTGTTTCTGTATTGAACGCTTTTTTTAATTTTATCATGTCCTTGACGACTGAGAATCTCCACCAGCATATATTTATATAATTTTGTGATTATATCAGATCGTTGCTTTATTTACAGTGAAGAAATATTTATAAAACAATACAATTGTTTTGTGTTTTTGTTGAATTCAAAATATTTTTATGATAAAACTAGGCAGTAAGCAGTAATCATTAAATGCACTGATGTAATTCAGACATAATTTCAGTGAAAATTCATTTTTGAAGTGATAATTCATAAATATACTCTCAAGATATAGTGAACATTCAGTGTATTTACACATGCACATTACATCAGTGCAGCAAGGATTTTATTGAGAGTTCGTAAATTTGAACATATTACACCCATTCTTCATAACCTCCATTGGCTTCCTGTCACCTACAGAATTCAATACAAAACTGCTCTCATTACACATCAATGCTTACATGGAACTTCACCTGACTATCTAAAGGACATTCTTGCACCATATTCATCCACCCGGTCTCTACGATCACAGAACAGTAATCTACTTCACATTCCACGAACCAAATTAAGGACCATGGGAGACAGGGCATTCTGTGTGGCTGCCCCCCGCCTATGGAACTCCCTTCCTGACTGCCTGAGAGCTCCACAGTCACTGGTTGACTTTAAAAGCGGTTTAAAGACTTTTCTTTTTAAGCAAGCCTATTCTGCCCCCGCATGATTTTATCTTTGATCTTGGTTGATAGTATTATTGATTTTACTTGATTTTATCACTTGTTTTATTTATTTATTTATTTATTTTTTAAGCAGGCCTATTCTGCCTCCACAGGATTCTGTTTTTAATCTTAGTTAATACCATTATTGATTTTATTTGATTTTATCACTTGTTTTTATTGTTGTAGCACTTTGAGATTTTTATTAATGAAAAGTGCGGTATAAATTGAATTTATTATTATTATTATTATTACATCTGTGGAAATAAGAATGATGTTTTTCATGTTAAAATAAACGTTAAAAAAGTACAGATACTTCAAAAGTACTCATATTTTTAAACTATGTTGAATAATTATTAGGTACATTAATAAAAAAATTACCAATCAGTGCTCTGTAAATTAGATAGATCGGGTTCCATGACTTTTCCTGCCTAAAATCCTCCCTCCTCTGCAGCTGTCTGTCCTCCTCTGCAGTGTCGGTTCAGACTCACTTCCTAAACGGTAAGGTTCATATAAATACGGTTGAATACCTAAATTAAAACCTGCTGGCTCTTGTTCATCACCAGAACTAACTTCACCTTCCAAAACTGAAGACAAATCGCTTAGATAAACACTAGAAATGCTGCACTCTGATTCGACATGCTATGCTGCACTCGTCTGATCCGACATGCTCCGCCATTATTATTTACATGCGCGTTGGAGCGGTGCCTTTCCCGTTGTCACGTCACTGATGACGTACGTGGACATTCTCTGATTTCTAGGGGAGTGTCCCAGCGAAAAAATTACCATGACTTGTAATGAAATTTTAATATATTTATAATTTATTTTGCAAAAACGAACATAGCTTAATCATATAAGATATATATGTTGTGACAAATACGCAAATTTCCAACATGATGTCAAAATACCTTTAAAATCTTGTGCAAATGGGAACATGCTTACATAACATCTTATGATCTGAGGTACCCGTTATCATTTACATCATTAATGTCAAAAGACTAACATGGAACCCTTCAACGGCTTCGACAGGTAAATTGTCAAAAAAAAAAAAAAAGAGTGTCCCTATAGTTCTTTTATTTGGAAGCCTTAATGATTAGACAAAAAAAACCTAACTAGCATGGTGGCACTAACAATTGTTTAAAACAAGTAATGATGAACAGGAAATTTTCTGTGTAACAGTTACATTACACCACTTGTTCACATTATGTTTGTATTTGAAAGATGGCTACAAACTAAACTTCAGCAGTAAAACAATAAACTTCTAGCTGCTAAACAAGATTTTTTTCCCATCTATCCAAAAATAGAGCACCTGCACCATTTTTACACAAGTACTGTAGTTGATTTTTCAGTGTTTGAATTCTCGGCTTCAACTCAATTTCCCAAATGAAAATTTCTGATTTTCTTTGGGTAGTTTACATGGAGTTCATATGTGAGCCCAAAAGGAGACACAGCTTCTGGCAGGGTCATCAGCTTTTCCACAAAAATTTCGCCCTCATTGACAATTTTCAGGCTCGCCGGGTGAAGATCTGATGTTAGGGGAGACACCTTCAGGATTCAGCAACAAGGTCCCAACGTCCATTTGGCCAAAGAACTCATCACCATCTTAAAGATAAACAAAAAATGATTGCCATAAATATAACCATTAGGGAATAAAACTGCTGAACTACAACAGACCACCATGACAGAACAGGAATTGTATCAAATGCAGTTTATGCTAACATAATGATAACTGTTTGGTCAAGCATTTTCAAAATTCTAACAATAAACATTGTAAAATCAATATTGGTCTAAGTACCCCGCCCCAAACCTGTAAAAACATGTAGATGAGAGTAGTCTCCACTCAGAGCCATTAGTACAGAAACTACCATATTTTCTGGTGTATAGGTCGTACCTTTTTATGGTTTTTTCAAGGACTGCGACCTATACAGTACACCGGTGCGAGCTATTTATGGATTTTCCCCCATATTTTTAGACCAATTTTTGGCTCAGTTATGAGCGTTTTTCATTTTGGCAGAAAATGGTGCAGTACCACTTTTGTCCACACTTCCAGAGGAGTACACCGACCGTTAGCATTGGTTTTATTTCTGTTTACGTTATAAATAGCTTCGAAACCACTCGTGTATATTTTTTCTGCTTACAGAGTGTGATTATATGAGCTATAACGTACTAACTGTTGGCCTGGATGAAAAATTTGAGATAAAATTCGATTTTTTTTGAGGGACGGACTCTTCTGTTAGCATTTGTTTTATTTCTGTGTACAATATATTTGAGCAAATAGCTAATAAACCACTCGGCTAATAAACCACTAACCCTTGTGCTATAATGTCAGCTATAATTTTTAGTAAACTAATAATTGTTTTTACAGTGTTAATCTTCTTAAAAGCCTTGCTGTGCGTTCCTGTAGCAGACATTTGCAGCAGAGCTAAACACTCAGTCCATATTGCCGGGTTGTCTCAGCGGTGGATGACGCGTTACGTCGGCGGTGACGTAGGTGCGACCTATACACCGGTGCAACCTATTTATGGATTTTTTCCAATTTATTGATAAAAAGTGGACAATGCAACCTGTACACAGGTGCGACCTATACAACGGAAAATACGGTACTCCTTTTGTGTAGTTTACAATTCACATATTGTTTAGTAATGGTCCCACCTTTTGCAAAATAACTAAAAGATTAGTAATAATAGCTTGACTTAGTATGTAAAAGAAAATTTGGGTTTACAGTAGATGGATCTACAGATCCTGAATGTTTCAGTTTCAGAGTCACAAAATACAGGTTGCACAGGTTTACGACCCCATTTAAGGATTTAAACTTTGCAACCAAAAAAATCAAATGATGGTGTTCAGAGCTAAAATAAATGTCTGTGGTTGACTATTAAACTTTCTGGTGTAATAAATATCTATTTATTATAACAATATTTTAGCTTATTTATTTTTATTATTATTATCATAATGGTAATCAACCAACATCATTATCATGTTCCTGTGATGGACTTGTGACCTGTCCATGGTGTACCCCACCTACATGGCCAGCAGCAACTGCTGGATATGTGCACCAGTGACCCACATGACCCAGAAAGGTCAAAGTGGGTAAAGATAAGCAATCATCATTATCATGAAGTTGCCGTTTCAATTGAAGCTGCTCTGTGATTGTACTGAAAAGTAATCTATTTAATATAAAACATGAGCATTTTGTGCTATTTGAGTTTTGGTATACATATTAACTAGGGATGCACCGATCCACATTTCTCACTTCCGATCCAATACCGATACTTATTAACTGAGTATCGACTGATACCGATACTTTTCCGATCCGATACTGTTCAGGTATGTGACTCTGTATAATGAAACTTTTGTACCCAATCTATTCATTCCCCGCCACGGCAGTGGCTGTGTTGTCATGCTTAGCGCTTTTTTAGTTTTTTCAGCTGCATCATGAGTAAGGAGGACATGTGTGTGGTATACTTGCCTCCTGTCCTGTGTGCTGTTAAAGTCAATGGGTTCCCTATTGTAAGGCTTAAGAGTGTCTTCATTGGGTTTATCTCACACAATGTTAAAGACCGTGTAAAGTAAAATTAAATTTGTGTTTTGAGTTTGTCACACGGCATAAATATGTGTTATTAATCACCCATATAAATCTGACTGATTAAAAACATTGTTTACCTTATAAAATTAAGTCTCAAATATAAGGAAAAAACATGATTTTCCCAGGGTCTGGAACGGTGGGGGCGTGTCAGCGCGTGGGCGTGGTTTCAGCGCAGTTCTGCAGCTCAGAGCAAGTAGGAGGACCCTCTCGCTCAGAGCTGAACTGTGTGTGGAGGAGGAAGACAGGTTCATCAGTAAACCTGCTCTGTTTGCTCCTTTTTCCAAGAGTTACGCTGTTTTTAGTGCACAAACAACTCTGGTTTTATTTTAAAAGTTGAGGACACAACTATAATTCATAACTCCGCTGTTCTGTGTTTAGAAGATGAGCGGACTCGCGCGGCTGCACCCGGTCCGACCCGACACATCGCATGCGGGGGCTGTGTTGGTGATTAAAATAAAGAGTAATCACGTTGATAACTAAGTATGCAATGGACCTGTCGCATTTTCTTAGCAAAAAAGGAGCTTGTGAACTTGTAGGGCACAGGCTTAGCAATAAAAAAAAGAAAGAAAAGAAACAGGAAAGGCGGCGGCGGTGTCCGGA
>JBBPBX010113547.1:0-10448 GCA_038048925.1 Garcialebias charrua | reverse complement strand
AAGCTCTACAGAGAGTGGTGAAGGCTGCACAGAAGTCTGTGGGAGTCAGTCTCCCCACCATCACAGACATTTACACCTCCAGATGCAGAAAAAGAGCCACCTGCATCATGAAAGACCTCACTCACCCAGCACACTCACTCTTTGCACCACTCCCCTCGGGACGGAGGTTGAGGAGCATCAAATGTAGAACCACTAGACTGAGGAACAGCTTCTACCCTGAGGCTGTCAGACTCATGAATAAATAAATAATAAGAATAAACACTGCAAAATGTCACATCATGTTGATACTGATCTGTTTCTTGTTGCTGCGTTCATCTGTGACCATCTGCTCATAATGACTCATGTTCGTGCTGCTGTTTATAATGATGTTTTTCTACTACATTAGGGCTTAGTGTATTACTAGCTGATGTCTCTCTTAGTTAATCCTAGATGTTATTATTGTTTTTCTCTTGCATTTGTTGTTGGATGTAACTGGGACCCTGTGTACATAATCTCGTTTTCATCACATGTACTACATGCGGTGCAAATGACAATAAATACTCTCTGACTCTGACTATATATATATATATATATATATATATATATATATAGTTATTTATATAAATAAACAAGTATATTTATAACTATTATAGTTATAAATATAGGTATCTATATAAATAAATAACTATTTTTATAACTACTGTATATATACAATATATATATATATATATATATATATATATACATTTTTTAAGGTTCATTTATAAACTTCATCAACTCGTTTAAAAGTTATTTTCTTTTAATTGAGGATTTTTGGGATTGAAATTGCCCCAAGGCCACACCCTGCCACAGATCTTTGGAGGACACCCCGCTTGGAGATGGTCTTCAACTGGTCTCCATGGGTCAGTCCTCAGTGCTGGTTGATCACCTTCGGTCTCACGCAGGTGCAACCCACTGAGATGAGTTTGTACTCAGTGGTAGCTGTGCCTGGCCCCAGATGCGGCTGTTGGTTGCAGCACTTCCTCTCTACCACGGTCGGCATTTCTCTGCATCTACGGCAGATGCACCATGAAGGTTGTCCAGGTAAAGGAGGGATGGTTGCTGGTGAAGCAGGTCTGAAATGGCTGAGGACATCAAAAAAATATAAACGTAAAAAACAAACTAACATTGATACTGAGGAAACACATTACATTATTTTATGAAAAAACAATATTCAATTTTGATCAGGACAGAAAAAAACATGTACTTGGGTACCAGTTCAATAAATTCTCTCAATAAAAGTTAATGAGACTAACTCGAAAGTATAGACAAAATCATATTTTTAACACGCACTAAAATACGTACGTTCAGTGCATGTGAAGTGTATGTTATACATGAACACAGAATTTTAATTAAGTCATCTTTTTAAAAATTCTTAAATTTATAAAGTTGTACTTTTTCTGTGACGCGGTTAGAAAAATAAAATAATAAAAAAATAAGCTTCAAAGTTATTTATTGTCAATATTGTGCGTCTGTATTATTCTAATTTTATGACCACTAAAATTGCAGCACAGAAAAGCCATAACAATGAACAAATACATTATATAAAAACTGGAGCGTGAGATCGATAGGCGGATAGGTGCAGCATCCGCAGTGAAGCGGGCGCTGTACCGGTCTGTCGTGGTGAAGAGAGAGCTGAGTCAAAAGGCAAAGCTCTCAATTTACCGATCGATCTACGTTCCCACCCTCATCTATGGTCATGAGCTTTGGGTTGTGACCGAAAGAACAAGATCTCGGATACAAGCGGCTGAAATGAGTTTTCTCCGCAGGGTGTCTGGACTCTCCCTTAGAGATAGGGTGAGAAGCTCAGTCATCCGGGAGGGACTCGGAGTAGAGCCGCTGCTTCTCCAGTTGAGGTGGCTCGGGCATCTGGTTAGGATGCCTCCTGGACGCCTCCCTGGTGAGGTGTTCCGGGCATGTCCCACCGGGAGGAGACCCAGAGGAAGACCCAGGACACGCTGGAGGGACTATGTTTCTCGGCTGGCCTGGGAACGCCTTGGGATTCCCCCGGAGGAGCTGCTCCAAGTGGCTGGGGAGAGGGAAGTCTGGGCCTCCCTACTTAGGCTGCTACCCCCGCGACCCGACCCCGGATAAGAGGAAGAAAATGGATGGATGGATGGATTATATAAAAACAACTATTAAACTTTGTTTTTTGTTTCTGCCTACCGTAATATCTGGTGGAAATACATTTCATAAACAATATTAGACATACAACCTTACCATCTACATTTTAAAATTGTGTAATAATATTATGATCACAGTTATATTAGTTGCAGTGCAAACCATAAAATAATCTTGACATAAATACAGTTTCCCCTTACTTACCTTGTTTCCAAAACCTGAATGGGAGTCTCCCCAAATTCACTTCTGAGACCTTCCCCAAAGTCATCATCTCTGCATAAAAACATATAATGTAGTTCAAACAATAATCAGATATTCTTTTCAACACATTTATCACACAATGACAAATTTATCTAACATATCAAAGCATGTAGGATGATTTAAAAAATAGCATCAAACAGCCATCTTCCATCCTGTTCTGCTGCTAGAAGTAAAATTTGAACTTTTTATGCTCTCCTTTCATCCTGCTTCACTGCAGGCTCATGTCCGCAGCAGACAAACTCGTCCACCCCACCGCAAGTTTTACAGATTTTATTCCAAAAATTAATGATTTTTGAGGCCCTTTATACAGGTAAACGTCCAAAGAGGTTGAGATGTATGCATCAACAACATATATTGTGTAGTACAACTAACAGACTTTTCGATTATGACCACCAAATGATCAGCAGACAATATGCTAATTGCTAGTTCTTGTGATCATGCCTATCTCACACAGACAGCGCAGTTACAGTACTTTCATCATATCTGCTTGCTGATCCACAATACAATAAGTTAGGATAACTAAATGTACGTATCGAAACAATACTGAGGTTGAATGAGTTAGCTGCTGCCATTAGCATCACGTCAGCTGTAGGCCGGAAAACGGTTTTAGCCTGTTGTAGATAATATCATGGCATTTGCGCTATCACATGATTCAAGCAAAGACACTTACTTTTCAAGCAGGAAAGTTGCTAACTCTGCATCGCTTGGCAATCCTTTGAGCACTCGAAGCTCTCGCCACCTCCGCCATCTTGAAACAGCTACTGTTTGAGACGGGAGCGTGCCCGGCTGCTGCGCGCTGCAGCTGGGAGAGGCGGGGGGAGGGCGGGGGAAGCTCGTTCATGAAAATAACTCTGTTTTTATTGGCTGGTCAAACACGGGCCGCTCTGGTTTTTATAAATGCTATTTTAACCACCGGGTGACGCCAGAGGAATATAGTATTTCTCAAAGATTAGCTGTCTAACATCACTCTGTCAAAAAAAAGTGACTGAGAGAAGAAATATGTTTATAGAAAAAGCTACATACTGAACCTTTAAAACTGCATATTTCCTGCATATTTCCATTTCCATTTGTGTGTATATGGACCAGCGCTCTGATTTTATTTATTATTTATTTTATAACACCGCTGCGGACCTTTTGCTGCTCTCATTCTGCCCCTGAGGAGCGAGCCGCGAGCCGCGCGGTCTCTGGGCTGGCTCCTCGTTCCGCTGGTTCCTCGTTCCTTTGAAGTTCCTCGTGCCGGTGTAATTTGCTCCCTCGAGTGTATGTATCTGCTCTTATCTCTCGTCAGCCTTGTTGCGCAGCACGGGTCGGGAAGCGCGCGGGCAGAGCAGCTGCGAGGCTGGGTGCCTTTCTGATCACGGGGCGAGAGAGAATAAAAAGTCGATGCGGAAATGAATGAATTTGTCGCGATCAAACGAATTAAACTAGTATGTCTAAGTGGATGCTCGCTCAGAATATGAGTGAGCGACAGCAGGATTAATCAACAGGCAGCTTTAGGGAATATTTAAAAATGCTTCCTTTTTCTTTTCCTCTGCTCGCCTGTAACTCCAAGGCGTCACTCTGGTGACGTGAATGCCCAAGTGAATGCCCATATATGGAGAGGGGCAGATTTTCCCGGAGCTGCATGCTAAAATCTGCTATAAATCATGAAATAACACATTTAGTGTTATTTCTCCACAATATAAGTAAACGCTCCTGTATTATTTTTAAATAAACTAATAAATATTAATGGCGATGCAATTTGAAAACATGGTGGGTGTTGGGCTTTAACAATAAAAGTACCTAAACATTATTTGTTAGCTCGAAATTATAGCAGGGATGTGTCTCAGTCTATCATTTGCTTAATAAATGCACTTTAATAGTAAAATTCGCCGAGGTGGTGCAGCTGTTTTGACGGTTTCAAGCAGAGAGCAGAAAGGTTGGGAAAGTATGGCAGGCCGTTTGAGTCATTAATAGCGAGTGAAGATTGTCAGTCATCCAGGACATGGTAAATTCTAAAAAGTGCAAGGAAGAAAAAAAAGTCTAAAGTATAGTGTATAATTTAAAAAAGTCCTATTGTTTTTGTCTTGAACTTCTTTGAATTTATCATTATAGCCACATTTTCATATTACGTGATACAACTGCCAACCTAATGCCATAAACTGTTACTACAGTACTCTGCTGCAATCAAGTACTGTACTGTACTTCTGTTTTTGTTTTAGTTTGGTTCAGTCAGAATAAATGGAAACTGTCATATCTCAGTCCAAAAATGGTTTATAAATATGGGAACAAATCTAGAAATTTGTCACTTAGGCCTATAGGCCTGTATTAATGAGTACTGTGATTTATTTCAGGTTAATCAGTCAGTTCCTGTACAGTATAAAGATCCTCTAAAGCCGTGGGTGTCCTTGGAGAAGGATGGGACAAGTAATGTGTGGTCACTGCACAAGTATGTCATGACACAAACACTCAAAACTTGAAAATTACACATAAAAGCAAAGGATAATGTTTAGAGGAGATTGTAACAATAATTTTTTTGTTGTTTGTCAGATGGGGATGTGAAAACAGCCAGACAGACATATGAGGCCATCGCTGAACTGCAGCATCAGTTTGTGACTCCAGACATCAACTGCAGCCGGACACACCTCAGAGCTTCTCTGGACGCTCTCCTGTACCTGCTGTGACTATGGTGTTTTGAAAATGAAATGCCCACATTGTGCCGAAGATGCTGGAGTCCTCTGTGCCATAGTTAAAAAAAAAACAGTCCTGCATTGACAATACATACAGGTTCTATGAACTAAAGCAGACGTCCCACAGGTACAAGCTCAGTTGTTTGTGACGGAGCAGGACTACTGTGACTTCATGGTGTGGGTCTGGGTCAGATGACTTTATTCAGAGGATTGTGTCTGATGGTGAGTTCTTTACAGAAGCAGTGAAAAATGTAGAAATGTTCTACAGGTCAGCATTTTTACCTGAGCTATTGGCCAAATTTTACTTTTAATTATTGTTACATGTTTGGAGCAGTCAAACTAACAAAGGATTAAAGCACATCGTTAAGATCCCAGTGATGATATTTTAAGATTATATTTCATACATAACTGCAGATTTAGTAATATGTTTTTCTGTTTCTACAAATAACACCAGTCTTTCATTTTTTTAAACTGTTACAATTTCATTGACATGTAACATTTACAGTATTCAAATAAAGATGCTTTGATATTTTGATTGGAATTGATTGATTACATATTGTTAAGTTTACAGTATATTACAAATGTTTTAGAGTTTGGAACACACTTGTTGATCAACTGGGACAATGGAGGAGCGCAGATTTTTTAGGACACATGCCACTTGTCCAAAGTAGTGTACTCCACCATCATCAATGTGTGTATATACTGTATATATAAAAATATATACATGTGTATATATACTGTATATATGTGTGTATATGTATAAATATATATACGTATGTAACGTATATGTGTATATATGTATGCATGTGTACATATATGTGTATATATACAGTATATACACACAAGTATATATATATATATACACATATGTATACATATGTATATATATATACACACATGTGTGTGTATATATACTGTATATGCATAAATATGTATATACACGTGTGTGTGTGTGTGTATATACTGTATATGCATATATATATATATATATATATATACACATATGTGTGTGTGTATATATATATACACACAAACANTATTGTCTTCTATTGTTATATATATGTGATTGATTCTGAAAAGTGCTCTGAGACAACTTGCTTTTGAACAGGTGCAAAATAAATAACCAAATTGAATTTATTATTAATTTTGATATTCTTTCATGCACAGGCTAAAATCTGGAGGAAGCGCATCTGGTGTACAACTACCGCCACAGCAGGGCTCGGAGAACAATCGAACACTTTTGGCATCTTGTCATCCAGATGGAGGGTGTTCGGCCGCCCCATGGAATATAATCCAGCCAAAACTGTCCATGTGGTAAAAGCATGTGTGGCACTACACAACTGGTTGGCCTACAATGACGACCGCAGGCAGTACATCCCCACAAATTATGTGGACACTGACACGCCATCAGGAGACATCTTACCAGGTAATCATGCACAAACTCACATAGCTCATCTGAAGAGTACAATACACCCCACCCACTCTAAAGACTTCTTTTCTTGTTTCCCATCCGTATAGGAGAATGGAGGCAGGTTGCAGGAAACTATCTGGAGACTCCGTTAAGAAGACCAACTGCCACAAGGAATGCTGGAAGAACTGCCTATGCAGTGAGGAACAACCTGCGTGACTTCTTCTCATCCCCACATGGTGCTGTGCCCTGGCAACAGCCACAATAAGAAGAGGAAGGTTGAATGTGTGATTGCCTATCAATAAATTGATACCAACATTCATCTGTTCACCAGTTTGATACCAACATTCATCTGTTCACCAGTTTGTTTGAAGGATAATTAACATTTGCATAAAACAAATAACATCTGGTACATAAATAGGGGGAATTTTATTATCACCAGCTTAACTCCAGTGTGCACCATAGAACACACAATACACATTTTTGAGTAAAATCATATCATTTGTAAACAACAAAACTTATAAAAACTAAAACTTCTAAAAAACAACACTTCTATTAAATGAACACTTTTAAAAATGCCACACTTCTGTAAAATGAACACTTTAAAAAAAACAACACTTCTATCCACCTTATTCCTGAGGGTGTCACTGTAGAAGCGATTATGGGACTTACTTCCGTTTTGACCCTGGAAGTAGAATTTATGCATTGGCTCCTCGTTGTTTACTTGCTAATCTGCACGCGTTGTTGAAGTTCTGTTTTCTGTTATTTCGAGCTAATATTGTCACGAAGATGTCCTTGAGGAGCTCGGGTACCTGTTGCGCTGTTCGTGGCTGTACGAATAATCAGACGAAGCTGAATTTGTGGCTGCAACTAGTGTGTGTTGAACATGCTCCGAAAACAAAAACCCGCATCCTTCTTTGTGGCTGGGCTACGAGAAACCACCTGAAAAAAGACACCGTATCCTCAGAGGATTGAGAACACCAGGTATGATTTAAGAGACAGCTTTTAGTGTTATGATTTTATGTAGTCAGTGATTAAATGATACTAATATTTTCGTTCATAACTGGCAAATAAACACACGCACCTATATATGTATGCTGTGTGTGTATATTTATTTATATATATATATAATATAGGTGTGTGTTGTGTTTATTTATATATATATATATATAATCTAGGTGTGTGTGTGCGTTTATTTATAATATATATGTGTGTGTGTTTAGTTATATATATAATCTAGGTGTGTGTGTGTTTGTGTGTGTTCATAAATGAACCCTAACGTTTGTATACTGTACTTTTACTTTCCTCCTTTCTGTTATATTTCTGCATAAGGTGAGTTCCAGGGATGGATGGATGACAGGGATGGATGGATGACGCTCCAGTTGGTCCAGAAGTTTGTGTGCAGTTATGTACCACAGCAACAAATGAGTGAAAATATAATTTCTATAAATAAATCTGCGTTTGAAGTACATTTGGTGTTGCTGTGTTTCACCTTCTTTATTTCAATAAGATACGTTGTTTAATGTCTAATGAGAAGTTCTACTGCAAATAAAAAAACTAGATGTGATTGTTTTTTTGGCAACTTACCAGTTTAGTTTTTTATTGACAAGTACAAAACTTAAAAACATGCATGTTGCTGTATGGTTCCTCCTCCGGGAGGAGATTGATAAAGTTCAGAATAAAAGCTATAATTATAAACTAAAAACATTTGAAACTGAATACAATATGAGAACTGTGGGTGATTTGATGTCTTTTAATGAAAATGATTGGCTGCAGAATAAATACCAGAATAAATACCAGGTCAAATACACTCTTCAACAAGAAATGATGGGCAGTTTCTGATTTTAAACAAACTGGAACAGATTCCTAATCATGTGGGACCACTGGACGAATGGAGCAAGCAGCCAACCCCTCCGGAATCCAAGTCGATGGAACTTGGCCCTTCACTCATTCATTCATTCATTCAACCTTTATTTAGTCAGGTAAATCTTATTGAACCTCATGGGCTCATTTACGAAAGCGTCCTGCTAAAACTAAAGAACGATGAACAGCAATGGTAGAATTTCCTTAAACAATAAACAAACAATAAACAATAGAAAACAAAAAAGAGAAAAAACAAAAAGAAATACTTTTTTTTTTTTTAACAAAGTATCAAAAAACGAGCAAAACATAAGGTAGACGTATAAAATCAAAGACAGGAACAAATCTGCATTGATTTTTGCCAGGATTCCAACAGATTCTGAAAACCATTTAGAGAAGTCAAGGTCGAGAGCTTCAGATCTTTTTGTAGCATTCTGACTGCCTGATGAACAGAGCTGTCTCTCAGTCTGCTGGTTCGAGCCTGGAGACTCCTCAGTCTCCTCCCTGATGGCAGCAGTCTGAAGCAGCTGTGTAGTGGGTGTGTGGGATCACCTGCCATGCAGTGGGCTTTCCGAGTGAGGCGTTTGCTGTGTAAGTCCTGCAGTGAGGGCAAGGAGGTGCCGACGATCTTCTCAGCTGCTCTCACGATGCGCTGGAGGCTCTTGCGGCAGGATGCAGTACATGCACCAAACCACACCGTGATGCAGCTGGTCAGGACACTTTCTATGGCACCCCTGTAGAAGGTGCACATGATGGGGGTTGAAGCTCCAGCCCTTTTCAGCTTGCGGAGAAAGTAGAGGCGCTGGTGAGCCTTCTTGGCCAGTGCTGCAGTGTTCCTGCTCCAGGACAGGTCCTTCGAGACGTGCACTCCCAGGAACTTGGTGCTGTCCACTCTCTCCACTGCGGTGCTGTTGATGGTCAGAGGGGCATGTTGTGCATCCCTCTTCCTGAAGTCCACGACAATCTCCTTTGTCTTCTCCACGTTGAGAGTGAGATTGTTGTGTCCGCACCACAAGACCAAGCGGCTCACCTCGTTCCTGTAGTCCGTCTCATCGTTGTTGCTGATGAGACCTACCACTGTTGTGTCGTCCGCAAACTTGATGAAGTGGTTGGAGCTGTACGATGGTGTGCAGTCGTGTGTTAGCAGGGTGAATAGAAGGGGGCTCAGCACACATCCTTGTGGGGCCCCTGTGTTCAATGTGATGGTGCTAGATGTGTTACTCCCGATCCGTACTGTCTGTGGTCTCCCAGTCAGGAAGTCTAGCAGCCAGTTACACATTGAGGTGTTCAGCCCCAGACTGTCCAGTTTATGGATGAGCTGTTGGGGGATGATGCAGGAGTCAGTCTTTACAAAAAATAAACTATACTAATAAAAATCTTAACTACAATAACAGTCAGAACCAGAACAATAAGCAACAACAGACCGTTTTACGATCATCATCTAACTAATCAAGTTTTAAGCTGGTGAAGATTCACAGTCATCCAGGACATGTTAAATCAAAAAAGACGTTCAAAACAAAGACAACTGGACTTTATTTGTAACAGAAGACGTTTAGTTTCTCATCCGAGGAGAAATGAGAATGGTCCTCAGATAAGAAGTGAAACGTCTTCTGTTACCAGTGCTGGGTAGCGCTAATCCAAAAATTTGTTCTGCTATTTCAAAAGCACTTATTAATTTATTTAGGTCCTCTATTTCAAAAGCACCAATGTCTTATGAAAATTAGGGGAAGCTAATTCTAAACCGCTATTTAAATTCAACAATTGGTAGCCAGCAAGTTATGCAATATTTGCACTACACTGCCAACTAGCGGTTGTTACGGTCCCTGACCTCCAGTATGGGGAGCTCTCTTCATGAGACACCTTTTCTTATCCTTTCCTGTGTTTCAGGTCTACCTTGCTGTCTACCTGGCTGCCACAGGTGTCTGGTGTTACAGCTCATCAGCTGCTCCATAAAGAGCTTCACCTCAGATGTGTCAAGTCCCTTGCACTCTTATTTAAATGACGTTTTATATTTAATAGGGAAAAGAGATAATGATAATTGTGAGGCTTGTGGAGAAAAGGAAAGTGTGGAACATGTTCTGTTGACGTGTACAAAGTACACAGCAGAAAGA
>JBBPBX010113546.1:0-10448 GCA_038048925.1 Garcialebias charrua | reverse complement strand
CGTCTGTCGTCTCTAGGCAACCGCTCATGTGTGTGGAGCACAGAAAATCTAGCCCCTCCCCTTTGTTCACACAGATCTTGTGACAACGGCACTAACTGAACAAACCCTCACAACAGAACAAATGCATCCTACACAAATATCACACTTTCAAAGCATAAACTAAACAAACCAAAACCAAAATATTCTAACTACTGAACAACAAATATTAATTCTTCTTTTAATACATAAATCATTTCAGTGATACTTACACTCCCACCAAAATCACCAATTGGTTCTCAATGTGATTTTTTTAAAAGAGTGTCAATCAATTTACTGTGCGTGTCAGTCTCAAATAAGGTGGTTTTCCTTTGTCAAATGTAGTTTCACTAGTCTTTAGCTTCACTTTTCGAGCCTGCTGTCTAGACTTTCTAGAGTCTCTGCTGCTAAAGCTAGTTTCCATTTACATCTTGAGGTATTATCCTCTTGTAGGGTCACAATGTCGTTCGCTTGCATGTTCCATGAAACTTTCTGCCATTTCTCTTGCCTTTGGAGGTTTGTGGCCTTTCTGTATCCTCTACACTCGTTACAGTGGTAGATGTGCGAAGAGACCATAGTTCTACATCCTAAAATCCATATGCCATTTGCACGCAGTTCATTCATAGCACTTTGAGATTTTCATTAATGAAAAGTGCGTTATAAATTGAATTCATCATCATCATCATCATCATCATCATCATCATAGTCATGCCTCTTCCTTGGTGATGTACACATTCATGGTAGTGTTTTATGAGGAGGGCTGACACATGGGCTTCCTTGGGAAGAATTGCGGGGTGTTTGACATGATGATGTAAGTCTGATTGGGACAATCTTCCTCCCACCCTGAGAACATTAGACTTATCTAAGAAAGCGTTTTAGCTGCTTTAGTCTGTTATGCTTGGGTAGAGAACTTTCTTTCTGAGATTTGACCTTTTGTATTTCCTCAACGAAAGCTTCTCCTTGCACTAGCTTGAAAATGAACATTTCTGTGTCTCTTCGCTCTTCAAGATCTGTTGGTTTGTTTGTTCTTTGTTGAACACCTTTAAACTCTTTGATGAATCGCTTGAGTCTAGCAATAAACTTTACAGCTCTCGACCAATCAGAGAACTTCTTTAAACCCCCTAGAACTGGATTCACTTCCTTTGACTGCACTGTGTGTGTATGACCTTTACTTAGTTGAAAATCTGTTTCTTCAGCTTCTCTTACTATTTCCTCTTTGACTGACAATAGAAAACATAAGAGGGAAATACAGAAATATAGAAATGCAGATTTTTTTAAGCAAAGTATCAAAAACTAGCAAAACATTATGAGGTAGATGTATAAAATCAAAAACAGGAACATATCTGCATTGGTTTTTGCCAGGATTCCAACAGATTCTTAATCATTTAGAGAAGTCAAGGCCGAGAGCTTCAGATCTTTTTGTAAGATATTCCAGGAAGCAGGAGCGGAATAGGAGAAGGCCCTTTTTCCAAGTTCAGTCCTCACTGACGGAACACTGCAGGTAATCATGTCCTGAGAGCGCACACTGTAACTGCACTCACGCAAAGACATGTAGGAGGAGATGTATGAAGGCATTAGACCAAGAAGTTATTTAAAGATGAAAATGTACCAATGGAAAAGTCTGCGTGAGGTTAATGATGTCCAGTTAACCAGTGAATACAGGGTGCAGTGGTGGGTACGATAATCACAGCCAGTTATGAATCTTAATGCACCATGATAGACGGCATCCAACATTGGCAGGGTGCTTGTTGGAGCATTCATGTATGTCAGAGTCCCGGCCCGAGGGCCAGATCCGGCCCGCAAATTAAATATTTATGGCCCCCTGAATGATATTTAATTACTATTAGAAACGGCCCGCAGGCCACAGCCGCCCGCTGGTGTTTTGCGCGCACCAAAGCTACATTCCCCACAATGCAACGGTAGCAGGGGTGGGGCCAATCCATTGTGTCTCGAACCCAGAAGAAGAAGACCCGCCTCACTTCACATTCAGGAAATCCTGTTACTTGGCCAGCTCCAGCGTGTGTGAGTGAGTAGCACTGTAGCTGGTGTAACCCAGGCTAAAATAACCTTTATTGTTGTATCCATTTTATTTATTTGGCTATTAAACAGATTAATAGGAAATAAATAAATAAATAGAGAAATAAATAGGAAATAGGTCTAAAATGGTTGAAACCATGAAAGATAATGATTACAGGTATTTTAAAGGTAATATTTGGTGTAATTATCTTTTATTGTGTTGAAATCTGTACACAAAGAGGTTATTTTGGTCACAGTATTTAATGTAAGCAGAAGACTTTTATTTTGAAAGGTTGCCTGCATGTGCAGCTCACGTGACTGGTCCAGCAGCCGTTAAGTTTTGTTTTCCTCTGCGCATGTGCAGCTCACATGACTGGTCCCACAGCCGTTGGGTTCTGTTTCCCTCTGCGCATGTGCAGCAGAGTGTATAAATACAAGTCACCTGAAGCGGGAAAGTCAGAGACTGAAAAGCAATGAAGCGGAACGCTTTGTTGTAAAAGAAAGAGAAGAAGAGAGGAGAAAGTTAGAGAAACGTTGATCAGAAAGGTGCCTGTCGCCTGAGAAAACTCTTTAGAAGTAAAGAGTGGTTTCTGCACTTTTTTCCTCGACCTGACTGCGTTCAGGAATTTTATTTTCTGAACAGAACTGAACTTGGTGAGTTAAAAGTATATTTTATTTTCTGGAAAAATAATTTATATGTTATATATTTTTGTCTCACCGAAGGAGAAAGATAAGAAACACAATTTATGTCGTTTTATGCCTAAAAAACTGGTTTGAGATGTGTCAGCAAAACCGAGTGACTATTGTAATTTTAGAAAGCTAAAACAGACTTTTGTGTTTCTCCCTGGCTGTGCCAGGCTTTTTTTTTTTTTCTTCCCCCTTGTGTGTGCTGGAAGGTTCTTTCCAGTTCTATGAGAAAGCTTCTAGAACCTTCTGGAAAGCCTTGCTGAGGGTGTTTAAACGGTTCTGCTGAGTCAGGAGCTGGACCGGAAGTTCCCTGTCAGCAGCTGAGTCCAGACTGAATTTAGATGGCGAGCCAGTAACCCCAGGAATTAAGGACCGCCCAGCAGAAGCTCCGCCTCCTGCTGGAACACTTCATCTTACCCAAAGAAAAGTGGTATGATCCAAATTGTTCCCGCCTCTCTAAAAAAAGAGCAGTGGACTCAGAACTGATTTTCAACCTGTAGAACTCTTCATGAGAGAAGGGAAAAGGTCGAATTGATTACACATTATTCAGTTTACTGAATTTCTGTGGTTCTTTTTACATTTTTTTTTTCTTAAATCCCAATTAATATTTATTAAGTTGTGAACTGTAAATTGTTGTTGGGTTTTTGAATTTAAAAATAGATAAGATTTATTTTGAGAAGTAGTTAATTTAGAAAACTAAATAGCTTAAATTCTTAAAGGAGCACTAATCTTTTAAATTAGGTTTAAAAGATTAATTAGCTGTAAATTAAATAAATTGCAGTATTAAATTGAAATAAACTAGAATACAAATTAGATATAAAATAAATAGCAACCCTTAATTACCATTTAGTGTTTATTGAACTTCTAAGAAGAGGTTAATAAATTACCAAAAAGGGAACAAGGGATTTATTTATATCGTTTTGAGTGTAATTGTATGTGATTGTGTGTATTGTTGTTGTTTATTCATTTGTTTTTAATTAAATGATAAGCTGGCAGTTCAACTTTCACATTGTGGTCTGAGTCAATAATTTAAGGTTTACTATTTTACTTCTTCTCTTTTTTGCTCCAGAAGTCGAACCTGGTAACTAGCCCTTAACCTAACTAGACTGTAAACACGCCATGAGCGTTGTTTAGATAATTGGCAAACTAGCCAAGATTAATAGCGTGTCATAGGTGTTACAGAAAAATTGGCGAGCCAGCCAGGAGCAATTAAATAAGATAAAATAAAATAAAATAGAAGCTTAAACTTCATTTTTTAACTCAGATCCACAGTAGAAAAATAGAAAATTGAAATTAGAAAATTAGATTAATAAAGAAAAAAAAAAGCCAAGTTCAGCAAAATGGATATAATTGATAAAGAAAACGTTAAAGTTCCAAATGCCGTTATTGTTAGTGGTATTACTGACACAGAAGTTGATGAAAATGTGTCAGATTTCCTGAACAGGTATGGAAAAATCATGAGAATTTTGAGAATAGATGACCCCCAGTCTTCTTATCATAGAAATGTCATTGTAGAGTTTGAGAGTAGAACTGCTTTAACAGCACTTGAACCTTTACTCCCTTACACATTTGACAGCTCCAGTGAAGTTTCTCACCAGATCAGAGCCCTGTCCGGTGAGTATGTGTCTCATGTTACATTTAGAGCCACCCACCGTTTTATCGGTGAACTGCAAGAAATTGCTAAACTAGGTGGAGAGTCTTTTGTAGCTGTACTGCATGAGCATCTGTCAAATTGCTCTGAAGCAGTAACAGGCAGCTTTGAGATAGTGAAAAATGAAAATTTCACTCTCGAGACACAAAATGACCGAATTTCCTTCAATGGAAATGCAGAGCAGTCTAAAACTACTCTGAAAAATTCTGACTCTGACTCAGACAACCGACCTCGACCCAATTTAGCCTCTAACCTAACACAGAACATTGTCACTCATCCTGAGGTGCAGAAAGTTATCGTAGAGCACATAGTGCGAAATGAAGCTCCAGTCTCACAGGTGAGTGCCTCTTTCCGTCTTAGGCAGTTTTCAGGCAAATTACCATGTCCGAGTCATGAGATTGAATTTGACACATGGCGCAACAGTGTTGAGCTCATGCTTCAGGATCCAGATCTGTCTGTTCTGCAATGCTCGAGAAAAATTTTAGACAGCCTTGTTCCACCTGCATCCAATGTAGTAAAACCATTAGGCTCTACTGCATCCCCATTAGCTTATATAGAACTGTTGAATTCAGCTTTTGGTGCAGTGGAAGATGGCGATGAGCTCTTTGCTAAATTTCTTAGCACTCTCCAAGATCCTGGTGAAAAGCCATCACATTACCTTCATCGCTTGCAGACAGTCCTTTCTAAAGCCCTGAGCAGAGGTGGAGCAGTTCCCACCGAAGCTGACCGACACCTTCTGCGTCAGTTCTGTCGTGGGTGTTGGGACAACGCCTTATTAGCAGAACTAGAGCTTGAAAGAAAGAAAGATAAACCACCTTCATTCACTGAGCTGCTGCTGCAGCTAAGAGTGGAAGAAGATAAGCATGTGGCAAAAGAGAGCAGAATGAAAAAACACTTCGCTGCTGCGAGGCGAACAGTAACCTCCCAAGGTATTACTGCGACCTCTGACCTCTCTGAACCCACAGTGCAAGACGTTCTCACTGAGATGAGAACCCAGATAACCCAGATGCAGAAACAAATAGACAAATTGAAACCTCAAAAAGTAGTTCCACCTGTGATTCACCAAGGTGATCAGGTCACAGAACTAAAAGCACAGATTGCTGAGCTCCGGAGCCAATTGGTTAGACTACAATCACCAAACTCCACTCAGAAAAATGCTAGTGCACCTAGAACTAAGAAGCAAACTAAGTCTAAGGCACCTGAACAAACCAAGACAGTCCAAACTGTAAAACGTAGGCCGAAGCCTTGGTATTGTTTTCGGTGTGGCGAGGATGGTCACATTGTTTCAGCTTGCACAAGTGAATCAAATCCATCCCTTGTTGCAGAAAAGAGAACCCAGTTAAAAGCAAAACAGTTGCTTTGGGATAAACAGAACAATCGAACACCGTCTTTAAACTAGACGAAGCCCTCATTGCGGGACAAATGAGTGCTGTTATTGATACCCGTCCCACTAGACATCCCAGAAAAAACAGGAAACGGGTTCTTCACAATAAATCAGCTAGTGTGAAGTTACCTAAAGGCTTAGTTGGAGCCAAGTACACCGCTGAGGTACTAATTAATGGACAGATGTGTAATTGTCTTCTTGATACCGGGTCACAAGTGACAACTGTGTCCCAGTCATTTTATGACAGTTATCTTTCACATCTGAAGATCTACCCCATAAGTGACCTTCTTGAAGTTGAAGTCGCAAATGGTCAGAATATCCCATATTCAGGCTATATTTGTGTTAACATCACCTTTCCAGAGGATGGTTTTGGAGAAGAGTTCACAGTGTTTTCTCTTGCGCTAGTTATTCCAGACACGCGCTCCAGTGTCCAATCTTCCCTTGTGATTGGTACAAACATTCTTGATCTTCTTTTTGAAAATTCTTCTCTTGCTAACACAGATTCCAGTACCCTTTCTTGTAGCTACAGAGGCGTGCTGAACGTGTTACAAGAGAGGTACAGACAGGAAGAAACCAACAATATTGGTCTTGTCAGGTTGTCAGGAAGTGAGCCTGAAGTCCTTCCTGCAAGCCAAAACAAAGTCTTGGAGGGGTCAGTTCATGTGGACGTTGACACTCCAGGCCCTCTGCAGGAAATCTCTAGGGTGGTCGAGGAGTATGAGGTAGTCCTTCCTTCTGAAACTCCTCCAGAACTTGAAAGAGATAACTTGAAAGAAACACAGAGTGTACCTGAACCTAAACGAGTTAGGGAATCAGACACTCACCTTGATGAGATAGATAATGCTTCAGATCTTAGTCAAGCTAATGCTGATGAACCGACTCAGACTGAAGTTAACGAGACTGAACTCATGACCAATGAGGACAGAGAATGCGACCCTGAGACAGAACTAGCTGCTAGCAGACCTTCTCGACAGAGGACCAAACCAAAGATCTTAACCTATCCAAAATTAGGAAATCCTATTGTCAGTATAGTCCAATCTTTATTCCAAAGTTTGAGTGAAGCTGTCACAGATTCTATAGAAAAACCCTCAGAACCAATTAGCCTAATTTGAGTAGTATGCAAAGGGACTTGCATAGATTCAAGTGGGGAGGGTGTAACCCAGGCTAAAATAACCTTTATTGTTGTATCCATTTTATTTATTTGGCTATTAAACAGATTAATAGGAAATAAATAAATAAATAGAGAAATAAATAGGAAATAGGTCTAAAATGGTTGAAAACATAAGGGATAATGATTACAGGTATTTTAAAGGTAATATTTGATGTAATTATCTTTTATTGTGTTGAAATCTGTACACAAAGAGGTTATTTTGGTCACAGTATTTAATGTAAGCGGAAGACTTTTATTTTGAAAGGTTGCCTGCATGTGCAGCTCACGTGACTGGTCCAGCAGCCGTTAAGTTTTGTTTTCCTCTGCGCATGTGCAGCTCACATGACTGGTCCCACAGCCGTTGGGTTCTGTTTCCCTCTGCGCATGTGCAGCAGAGTGTATAAATACAAGTCACCTGAAGCGGGAAAGTCAGAGACTGAAAAGCAATGAAGCGGAACGCTTTGTTGTAAAAGAAAGAGAAGAAGAGAGGAGAAAGTTAGAGAAACGTTGATCAGAAAGGTGCCTGTCGCCTGAGAAAACTCTTTAGAAGTAAAGAGTGGTTTCTGCACTTTTTTCCTCGACCTGACTGCGTTCAGGAATTTTATTTTCTGAACAGAACTGAACTTGGTGAGTTAAAAGTATATTTTATTTTCTGGAAAAATAATTTATGTTATATATTTTTGTCTCACCGAAGGAGAAAGATAAGAAACACAATTTATGTCGTTTTATGCCTAAAAAACTGGTTTGAGATGTGTCAGCAAAACCGAGTGACTATTGTAATTTTAGAAAGCTAAAACAGACTTTTGTGTTTCTCCCTGGCTGTGCCAGGCTTTTTTTTTTTTCTTCCCCCTTGTGTGTGCTGGAAGGTTCTTTCCAGTTCTATGAGAAAGCTTCTAGAACCTTCTGGAAAGCCTTGCTGAGGGTGTTTAAACGGTTCTGCTGAGTCAGGAGCTGGACCGGAAGTTCCCTGTCAGCAGCTGAGTCCAGACTGAATTTAGATGGCGAGCCAGTAACCCCAGGAATTAAGGACCGCCCAGCAGAAGCTCCGCCTCCTGCTGGAACACTTCATCTTACCCAAAGAAAAGTGGTATGATCCAAATTGTTCCCGCCTCTCTAAAAAAAGAGCAGTGGACTCAGAACTGATTTTCAACCTGTAGAACTCTTCATGAGAGAAGGGAAAAGGTCGAATTGATTACACATTATTCAGTTTACTGAATTTCTGTGGTTCTTTTTACATTTTTTTTTCTTAAATCCCAATTAATATTTATTAAGTTGTGAACTGTAAATTGTTGTTGGGTTTTTGAATTTAAAAATAGATAAGATTTATTTTGAGAAGTAGTTAATTTAGAAAACTAAATAGCTTAAATTCTTAAAGGAGCACTAATCTTTTAAATTAGGTTTAAAAGATTAATTAGCTGTAAATTAAATAAATTGCAGTATTAAATTGAAATAAACTAGAATACAAATTAGATATAAAATAAATAGCAACCCTTAATTACCATTTAGTGTTTATTGAACTTCTAAGAAGAGGTTAATAAATTACCAAAAAGGGAACAAGGGATTTATTTATATCGTTTTGAGTGTAATTGTATGTGATTGTGTGTATTGTTGTTGTTTATTCATTTGTGTTTTTAATTAAATGATAAGCTGGCAGTTCAACTTTCACATTGTGGTCTGAGTCAATAATTTAAGGTTTACTATTTTACTTTTCTCTTTTTTGCTCCAGAAGTCGAACCTGGTAACTAGCCCTTAACCTAACTAGACTGTAAACACGCCATGAGCGTTGTTTAGATAATTGGCAAACTAGCCAAGATTAATAGCGTGTCATAGGTGTTACACTAACAGCTAGCCAACTTTTTATCGTAACATGTCCTCTGTGTGGAAGTATTTTACACTAAACACCGCAAGACAGCAACGTCTGCAGAGCCATAGTGCCACAGGTTAGGTCAGGTTAGTTTTACGTTGGACATTCGAGTGGGACGCCACTCGCTGAACCGAAACAGGGAGACCGACAGCGGCCAGCCGCGTCTAGTCCTACCCGCTGTCTGACCGTCTCATATGATGGGACAGGCGGAGAGCGGCTGACCGGATTGAACAATAAAAACACACCGCTGAAGCCCCAGAGCTAGAATGTTCACCGATAATAATAATAATAATAATAATCATTTTATTTAAAAGCGCCTTTCAGGACACCCAGGGACACTTAACAAACCAATACAGTGCAAACATTATCAGTGACAAATTGAAATATAAAAATACATGAAGATTATAAAATGCAAAATAATAAAAACACATTTAGTAAAGTTAATGATAAGCTAGTCTAAAGAGATGTGTTTTCAGGGCTGTCTTGAACAGAGAAAGGGAGGTGGTGTTGCGAAGGTCTGGCGGTAGGGCGTTCCAGAGGTGAGGGGCAGAGCAGGTGAAGGCCCTGCTCCCCATGGTGGAGAGGTGGGCAGAGGGTACATGGAGATGTAGTGAAGAGGAGGATCTGAGAGAGCGTGATGGGATGGAGATTTGCAGGAGGTCAGATAGATAAGGAGGGGCAAGATTGTGGATGGCTTTGAACGTGAGAAGTAGAATTTTGAAGATGATGCGTGATTTAACCGGGAGCCAGTGGAGCTGCTGCAGGACAGGAGTGATGTGGTTATAGTAGGAGGTTTGAGTGATGACACGGGCAGCTGAGTTCTGGACCATCTGTAACTTGTGGAGAGATAAGTTGCTAAACTTTATCATAATTAATGACCAACAGCTATCAGCTGTAGATAATGAAGGATTTTGCAGCTTGATACTTGCAGCCAACAGTAAACAATCATAAAAAAGCATATTAATTAAAAAGCATAAGAAAACTGTATTAAAAACCCAAAACATAAACAGTTACATTATAAAACAATGTAAAATACTAAAATCATGAACATGTCTGTGTTGATTTATGCCAAGAACTTAGCAGATGTAAAGCTATTTAACATTGTATTTAATTCATTTATTAATTCAAGAGACAAAATAAAACAAATTAATTAAAAAACACACAATGAAAAGAGTGCAGAAAGAAGAAAAAAATATTATATCACCCCCTTATAATAAACATTGAACCAGTCCGGCCCTTGGCTTGTAGCAATTTTTTTTTTTGTGGCCCTTGGTGTATTTGACTTTGAAACCCCTGATGTAGATAATGTCACCGTAATCGATTGAGGGAAGGAAAGTCACAGATGCAAGGCGTTTCCTAGCATTCAATGTTAAACATGATCTATTTCTGAAAAAGAAACCCAGTTTAACTTTCAGTTTCTTTACTATGTTTTCCACGTGGAGTTTAAAAGAGCGATGCAAATCGACCAGGATACCCAAATATTTATAGGAATCAACAAACTCAATAGGGACACTGTTTGAGGATAAAATCAGAGGAAGAACTGCTGGGACCGACTTCCTATTTGAAAAAAAACATCCCTTTTGTTTTATCAGCATTTAGGACAAGTTTGAGACGGAACAAATCTGACTGGATGATATCAAAAGCGGATTGCAGAAACTGGAAAGCCTTAGCTACTGTTTTA
>JBBPBX010113545.1:0-10448 GCA_038048925.1 Garcialebias charrua | reverse complement strand
CAGTAAAAAGCTGTATTATTTTAAAAAGCGTTTATGCGGCGTTTAATTTACTGTATAGATATTTAGGGTACAGCGTGCAAAACTGTAACCAAACCTATTTTTATTTTACAGAAGAGAGCCATAAGAATTATAGCAAGAAAACATTACTGTCATCCATCAAATGTTTTGTTTTACGAATTGAAGTTGTTGAAGTTTTATGATTTGGTTGACTATAATATTCTTTTAGTATTATACAAAGCTCAGAATTTCAATTTACCCTTAAATATCCAAATGCTTTTTGTAAAAAGGACTAGTACTTATAATCTCAAGGGAACAGATCTTTTTGTTATGCCACAACACAGAACCAGTTTAAAGAGTAGGTCTACTTTAGTACAAGGAATAAGACTGTGGAATGGTTTGGAACCTGATATTAAAATTGCAAAATCAATACCTATATTTAAGAAAATGATTAAAATAAAAATTTTGAACAAATATTCATAAATTAGATCTTATACAAACTACTATATATGGTATTATGTGAGAAATCATTTATAATCTTATTTTTTTGTGATTGCTGTTTGAATTGATTGTATGAATTAATTTCGTTGAAGAAGGGGCAGATATGACAAGATTTTTTTCTTCTTCTGCCTCCTTTCATTTCATGTATTTTTGATTTTATATTGTTTTTTTGTAAACAGTATTCTTGTGTTTTTTAAATTTTGAAATGAATTGCTTGATTGATTGATTGATTGATGTCCGCGCTCTTGGGTGGGACCATTTACATGTTGATTTAGATTAAATGAGTCCAATAAATCTAAAAAGTCCTTAACCAAAGGCTTCTCATGACAGCACACATGTATATTAAAGTCCCCAATAATTAAAACATGGTGTGATTTCAGCCAAGAAATCAGAAAATTAATTTATAAAATCCTTAGATCGAGGTGGACGGTACACGAGTGCGCATAAAGTCGAAGGCGAATGGCCGAGTTCAAAAACAGTCAGCTCAAAACTGGAACAGGAAACAGGGATAGGCAGTTGTTTATAATCAAACGTTGATTTGAATATTACTAATAATCCACCGCCATGCTAGCCTGATGACCGCGGTGCGTTAAAATACAGACAGTTCTGTGGCAATAACTCCATCAAGGCATTGGACTCACCAAGAGACATCCAAGTCTCTGTGACAGACAGAAAGTCCAAATCATGCTCTTGAAAGTAATCCCTGAGGACAAAAGTTTTGTTGTTAACAGATCTTGCGTTGACCTCACACATCCTGATACAGTCCAAAGTAGACCTAGCCGCGGTGGAGGGAGCGTGCGCCAGCGGCCGCAGATTTTCAATAACAACTGTTACGTGGGCACACTTTTTTCAGTCTCTTGTTTGTTTATTTTTATTTTGGCACCTTTTTGACGGTTCACTGGTGAAGGGGGCGGGGCTCAGCCACACAAGTGTTTTTAGCTCCGCACACCTGGGGGTGATGAGAAAAATTGACTGACGGTGATTCAGTGATTGAGTGATTGACAGAGGGGTAGCGTGTGTTGAGAGCGGCTGCTGGGCTTTTGAGCTGTTGGGAGCTGCTGTTGCAGAGAAGACGTGTAAAAGAAGCAAATAACCAGGGACGGTGCGGGTGGACTCTGGACAGAGTCTTCACCTCGGGTTGATCACCCAGAGGGGGGCGTCAGGATGTTTTTGGCCGGGAGGAAGAGGAAAAGTTTGTCCTGGATGAACCGGCTGGACGCAGTAATGCACCAGGGAGTTTTACACGCCTGCAAAACTCAACCACCTACGAAATCACAAGTGGTACGTTTTTAAGAAAAGAGAAAAAACTATAAAGAAAAGCAAAAACAACAATTATTGAACAGATTGTCTGACGGATGAAGCACCGTGCGGGCTCGCCCCTTTAAGGATGTTGGCTGATTAAAAGACTCTGATCGGACATCAAAGGTATAAGCCCCAAGCCTCACTCTGTGTTCCGTCAGGTGCCTGTTTAGTTTCTTTCTTTTTCTTTTTTTTTCTTATCACGCACTTATAGTTGCGGCCACTACTCTCCATTAAGCACTGATAAGATAAGAGCGAGCTGGGAGAGAAGTGGTTTCGTAACACAACTCCTGAACTGAATTGAATGGAATGATGGATTTATGCATCACTGCCTTCTCCTCATCATGACTAACAACAAATTTGTTTTGTTGCATCAAATTTTAATTCAGTTTACGTATATAGCACCAAGTCACAACAGAAGTCATCTTAGGGCACTGAACAGAAACATCCATCCATCCATCCATTTTCTTCCGCTTATTGGGGGTTGGGTTTTGGGGGTAGCAGCTTAGGGAGGCCCAGAAATCCCTCTCCCCAGCCACTTGGGCCAGCTTCTTCGGGGGAATCCCAATCCCCAGCTGAGAAACATGGCCCCTCCAGCGTGTCCTGGATCTTCATCTTGGTCTCCTCCCGGTGGGACGTGCCCAGAACGCCTCACCAGGGAGGTGTCCATACATAAAAATAGGTTAATAACAGTCTTTATGTAAGGAACCCTACTTATTTAAGGGTTTCAAAGAACATAAAGCAACTTGACACCCGGCTTGACTTAATAGCTTTTAAAAGATAAATGAAGCTGCAATTGAGAAAACATGATAAAAAACATGATAAAAAAACATCTCAGCCCTCTGTGAATAGCAAACAACCATCAGGGTGTAAACGATACATTGTTAGGCTGATGGTCCTCCTTGATCATGTGAGCAGCTGGTTTCAGTCTGTCATCAGCAAACTGGTTGATCCACTGTGAGAGGGTGCTATTTATAAGACTGAGCTGAATACAGCAGCTCAGACTGAGTAAGTCTTTCGGACGAAAGACGAAACGTTTCTACAATTTTTTTGCTTTGTTTTGTTTTTTGAATGTCCAGAGGACCAGACTTAGCTTTTTTAGATGATAAAAAACAGTATTTAAACTATCTTAAAAAGTTAAGTCTGGTCCTCTGGACATTCAAAAACAAAATAAAACAAAAAAATTGTAGAAACGTTTCGTCTTTCATCTGATGCCATCTTTGTGAAAAGAAACCGTCCATCATTAAACGGAGGTGGAGGCCTCCGTGTTCAACTGTCCCCCTCTTACAATGCTGTTATTGCTAGTATCACTCAGCCCTCTGTGAATAGCAAACAACCATCAGGTGCTAGCGATCCATCGTTAGGCTGACGGCCCTCCTTGATCATGTGAGCAGCTGGTTTCGGCTGTCATCAGCAAACTGGTTGATCCACTGTGAGAAGGTGCTATTTATAAGACTGAGCTGAATACAGCATCTCAGACTGAAGTACTTAAAAGGCAAGGACATCGAGGTGGACCATGACGACATCTCCATTTGCCACACCTTGACAAACAAAGCAGAAAAATCTACAACATCAGTAATTATCAGTGTTTCCGCAGTCTTAAATTTGTTGAATTATTGTGTTGAAGTCTTAATTTTTTCGAAGAGGTCTTAATTTCGTGTGCCGTCGTAATTCTGCCTCAAGCGCTCCCAAAAAAATGCTTCCTACGTGAGCTATGTGCATGACAAACATGTGACGTATTGTAGCCAATCAGTTTTCGTGAGAGTCCATGTCAGGTGATCGTCGGTGGGCAAGAATAAAAGAATAAGACGACTACATCAATAACAACAGCAGAAGAAGTAGACGGCGTGCTGTTGCTAACATGGGGAAATGGAAATTTAACAACACTTGGCTTGAGAAGGACGAGTTTAAGGTTTGGTTAAAGCCTTCGCCAAACAGCAACTTTGAGGCCTACTGCTGCTTATGTAAAAGAAACATTAAACTCGGAACGTTGGGTGTACGGGCATTAGAGTCACATTCAAAAAGTGACAAGCACATTAGCGCTGTGAAAGGCCTGAGACAGACGACTGCTATTAGCCAGTTCTGCTGCTCTAGCACTGGTTCATCTACTCTGCCTCGGAGAGACAACGGCTCAGCAGCTCCTGTTAAGCTAGATTTATATTTGACGCGTTGTGCAGTGCGCCAGGGTGCGCGTGCCAAAAGTGACGTAATATCACCGCCCCCGCCCCTGCGCGTAGACCGCGCGTGTCGCGCACCTCCGAATTTTTCAAACTCCGCAAGGCTAGTGCGCGCGCCGTGGGCGCTACTGAATTGATTGACAGGTCGGGTGGGGACCTCACCCGACAGCCTTCACGCTCTTCACGCCAGAGCCTGCAGCTGTCTGCGCCGCTGTGGTCGTGGAGACGGCGTCGCGACGCATGGAGGAATGTTTTGTATGTGACACAAATGTATTAAATTCCCCTTCTTCATCCCTGATCTGGACTTTTCTTTTGTTTTTTTGCCAAAAGTCAAGTGATCGCTTCCTCCTCCGCTGACTCCATGCATTAAAACCGCAAGACACAATAACTGTTGTTCTATTATGATTTGCTCCTCTAATAAAGACAACAGTTCAGCACGCGAGCGGAAAGCCATTTTTTTTGTTGTTGTGAGACGTCAAACAGTTCTTCGGTAGATTTCTTCTTCTACACCCTTTCTTGCAACATAGGGGCCGAGATGGTGTAGAGGCAGGGCAGCCGGCTCAGGATCAGAAGGATCAGAAGGTCTCGGGTTCGATCCCCGGTCACGGCATACCTCGTTGTGTCCCTGGGCAAGACACTTAACCCAGAGTTGCTCCCGGCAGGGCAGACAGCACCTTGCAAGGCAGTCTACCGCTACCGATGTATGAATGTTTGTATGGGGCGGCCGTGGCGTAATGGTAATGGCAGTCGTCCCCCAATCGGAAGGTTGGAGGTTTGAATCCCGGTTCCCCACACCATGTGTCATTGTGTCCCTGGGCAAGACACTTAACCCTGAGTTGCTCCCGGTATGACTGGATGGTGCCTTGCATGGCAGTCTGCCACTACCGGTGTATGAATGTGTGTATGAATGGGTGGATGGTTGGTATTGTAAAGCGCTTTGGGGCCCCTCATAGGGTGCTGGAAAGCGCTATATAAATAAGCTCCATTTACCATAAGCTCCATATGAATGCGTGGATGGTTGGTATTGTGAAGCGCTTTGGGGCCCCTCAAAGTGGGCTGGAAAGCGCTATAGCTCCATTTACCATTTACCATTACACGTGCACAGGTTTTAGAGGGTACTGCCACCTGCTGGTCTGCAAAAGAACAGCACTTTTCCATGCGCCGCCGTGCGTCAACTATAAACACAGCGGCGACACTGTAAACGCAGAAGCCGCACGGCTCAGTGCGCTCGCAGTCCGCGGCGCTCCAGCCAGTGGACCAAAGCGCAAGTATAATGAGGCCTTTAGCGACCTTCGTGTTATCTTCGAGTCAGAGGCTACATTACGAGCGGAGGTTCTCTGGATTCTCCACGTGATAACTAAACATCACGCATACAGCGCAAATGAAGACATTGGAGACTTGTTTCAAACGATGTTTCCAGACTCTGACATCGCCAAATCATTTAAGTGTGGAAAAGATAAAACTGCATACATTACCCGCTTTGGACTAGCAGACTTTATAAAAAGAGAACTAATTTCCAAAGTGACTGGACCGTTTGTGCTCATGTTTGATGAAAGCCTGAATCGAACCACCAAAACCAAGCAGCTGGACCTATACCTTTGTTTTTGGGAGGGGGGACAGGTACAGTCCAGATACCTGGGATCCCAGTTCATGTGGCATTCAACAGCTAATGACTTAATGAAGCATGTAAAAGTAAGTAAATGTTTTATTTTAACAAACATGGTACAGGCTCTATTCAACCTCTGCTCGACTGCCTGGCTGACATCAGGGACTGGATGGCTTTAAATTTCTTAAGCTTCAATGATAAGAAGTCTGAAGCCATATTGTTCCTTCCCAATGACACAACCTCAAACCACTGCATTGACCTGTCTGCTCTACCCCTGTCCGAAAAACAAAAAGTCAAAAATCTGGGAGTGATAATGGATCCTTCCATGAAACTCAACAGTCATGTAAACATGATCGTCAAATCCTGTTTTTTCCAGCTGAGGCGTCTGTCTAAGCTGAAGCCCATATTATCCAAAAAGCACCTGGAGACAGTGATTCACGCATTCATTACATCTAGGCTTGATTACTGCAATTCACTTCTGTTTGGCGTCAGTCAAGCCACCATTGCACGATTACAACTGGTTCAGAACGCAGCTGCCCGATTTTTAACCAGCACACGCAGAAGAGAGCACATTACACCAGTCTTGGCCTCCCTTCACTGGCTACCGGTTCATCTTCGAATCCAATTCAAAATTCTCATGTATGTCTACAAATCGCTGAACAGTCTCGCCCCCGCCTATCTCTCGGATCTGATACACCCATATGTCCCTCCACGTGCTTTGAGGTCAGAGGATCAGGTACTCTTAATAGTTCCAGAAACTCGCCTTAAGCGCAGGGGTGACAGGGCGTTCTCTGTAGCAGGCCCAAGACTCTGGAACGAGTTACCGCTGCTCATCAAACAGGCCCCCTCCCTCTCGGTTTTCAAATCCCGGTTAAAAACTCACTACTACTCCATTGCTTTCAATGCCAGCTGATTTGTATTGGATCGTTTGATTTATGATCTGCAATGTTTTTATGTTTTTCGTGTTGTACTTCATTGTCTGTGTTGCCTGTTGCGTGTTTGTTTGTCCAGCACTTTGGTGTGGACTTGTTCCTGTTTAAAGTGCTTTATAAATAAAATGGTATGGTATGGTATGGTAACATGTTTATATGACAGCTTTAGTTTTCAGATGCAAATTTGATAAACCTGTTTAGGCTATATATTTCTGTAAATGTGTTTTATAAGTATATTAGTACTAACTTATATATGTGTGTGTTGACATAAGTTGTTGTTTGAGGACTCTATTGATTTAGTTTGAATTTTTTATAATTCATGGTAATTTCATTTTCTTTTGTTAGTCTACTCAGATGCTTCATTAATTGAGAGGTCCTCCAAGATATCTCAAAGATATCTCCACACTGCAGCTCATCAAACTGGATGTAGCTGAAAAGAAGAACTGGCTCCAACCAAAGACATTGACATCAGGTTGGGTGCAGAATCCGTCATAAAGGTTAGTGTGATAATTTAGAAATATATGCCTATGGAGGAGATTCTTGCTAAGGGAGAGGAGCTCAGATTTATGTAGTCCACATACAAGCATCTTCAACCTCATGGCTAGATGTTTTTGTTCTCCATTATCAACAACACACTGCATGTAAAATTTGTTCGTTTTGTTTTTTGAATAAAGTTACTTTTCAAGTAATTTAGTAATTATGCATTTCTTCTGTATATTTCTGTCTTGTACATATGTTGTGAATAGGTCTTACATTTGATTCATACTGGTCTTTAAAAAGTCTTAAAAAGTCTTAAATTTGAGTTGTTGAAACCTGCAGAAACCACTTTCAAAGCTAGAAACAATGTAATAAGGCAGGCAAATAAATTGAAAGGAACAAAGGTCTACATAAACAAACATCTAATGAAGAAAAATGGAAATATTGCGCGTGAGGCAAGGCTGTTGAAAAAACAAAACAAAATAATATCTACATGGACAAGAAATGGTAACATTTGGATAAAAATAAGTGAAGTGTCTCAACCCAAAATAATAAGAGAACTGAAGGATTTGGAAAGATTCAAATGGTCTTAAAAGAAAATAAAGCGTAGTAAATGTACAGTTGGATGTTCAAGTACACTCCATTATGATATTGGATCGATTGGAGGGGGCCGAGCGCGGGGCCGATCGCGGGGCGGCCGTGGCGTAGTGGTAAGGGCAGTCGTCTCCCGATCGGAAAGTTGGCGGTTCGACTCCCGGGACCCGCACCATGTGTCGTTGTGTCCTTGGGCAAGACACTTAACCCTGAGTTGCTCCCGGTAGGACTGGAAAGCACCTTGCATGGTAGTCTGCCGCCACCGGTTTATGAATGTGTGTAGCATTCAATATATGTGTAGCACTTTGAGATTTTCAGTAATGAAAAGTGCGTTATAAATTGAATTAATTATTATTATTATTATCTGTGAGCTTAAGTCTTGAGACACAGGCTAAGCTGGCTAGCCGACCTCGAAGCCGCCGCGACCAGAGAGGGCTGAACGCCGCACGGACTGAAAAGCCGTCGACAGGTATCGTGTGCAGACCTCGGAGTGCAGACCGAAGGAGGCTGAGCGCTGTGCAAGTACCGGTGTACCGCTGTCGGGAGCTACGAGCTGGGCTAGCATCGGAGCTACGTGCTGTGCTAACTGAGCTAGCATCCGAGCTACTGTGACTGTGACCGCCGCCTGGAGCTTCGAGCTGGGCCGAGCGCCATGAGCGAACCGGACGACCGCCGCCTGGAGCTGGGCTGGCGTTGGAGCTGCGCCTGGAGCTATGTGCTGTGCTAACTGGGCTAACATCGGAGCTGCGGAGACCGGAGGAGGCCAAGCGCCGTGCGTAAACCGTAGGACCGCCGTCTAAGCCGGGCTAGTGAGCAAACCTCTTCGGAAAACAGATCTGATTGCTGCAGGCTGCTGAGACCGTGAGTTTTGATCTAATAACTGCTGATCTGGGTGCTGCACTGCTGGGCCACAGCCACCATTGTTAGGCTTGTGAGCCTCGTGGAAGGGCCACGTGGTTCAGCAAACAAATCAGAGACCTGCTACCATTAGACTACTAACTCTGTAAGTATGACAAAAAGTAAAGGACAAAAGACACCAGAGTCGAAGGGAAACCACTCAACAGAAATGCAAGACTTTAAAACAGAAATGCAAGACTTTAAAAATTCACTCAACTTTATGGGTGAACAAATAGAAAAATTATCAGCAAAAATGGATTCCCAGGCCGGTCTGGTTAATGAAATAAGACAACTGAAAGATCTGATAGTTAGCAAAAACAATAAAATTGCTGAACTGGAACAAAAAATAGATGACTTAGAACAATACACAAAGCAAGACAACTTGGTGATCTCAGGACTTGATGTTAGTAAGTGTCGGACATATAAAAGAGCTCTTACTAACAATGACCAAACTGAGAATGCACCTCAGGAAGAACAAGAGTCTCTGGAGGATTGTGTAGTTGCTTTTTTTCAGAACATGGACATTGACATAGGCTATGAGGACATTTCGTTCTGTCACACCCTGCCCAGTAAATCACAAAAATTCGGGCCGTCAGTAGTCGTCAAATTCATTAGCAGGAATACAAAAAACTGTTATGCAAGCAAAAAAAAATCTGCGGGGAACAAATATTTACATAAATGAACATCTAACAAAAAAAATGGAAACATTGCACATCAAGCAAGGTTGTTAAAACAACAAGAAAAAATAGCATCAACATGGACAAGAAATGGATACATCTTTATCAAAACAAAAGAAGAGTCTCAGCCTAAAATGATAAAAGAGCTGAAGGATCTGGATGAATTCAGGAAATGAAAAACTACAAATCAATGAAACAACTCACACTCAAAATGGATAAAATATACAGTGAAATGAACAAATACATTAGAACATGACAACATACGAAGACTCAGAACCTAAAATATATAATGTTGAAAATGTGATTGATGCAATTTTTTTCCTGTAATAAAAGATAGCGAATATTATAATGAAGAGCAGTTTAATGACATCAATATATCAAATGGAGTTCTCTCTATTATTCACTTTAATAGCAGAAGTATAAATGCAAACATATCCAAAATAACAGATTACTTAAAACAGTTAAATAGAACTTTTACGATAATAGCGCTGTCAGAGACATGGCTCAATGATGATAACACAAGTAATATTCACATCGAGGGGTATGAATTATATCATATGAACAGAAATAATAAAAGAGGTGGTGGAGTCGCTCTATTTGTCAATAATGAAATAAAATGTAAATTAAATAGTGAAATGTCAATAATAGTTGATAATATTATGGAAATGATAACAATAGAAATAATAAACAAAAACGATAAAAACATAATAATAAGTTGTGTATATAGATCACCAGGAGCAAATATAGAAATATTCACGGATAAAATCTTGGAGCTAATGGAGAAGAGTTTTAATAAAAATGTTTTTTTGTGTGGAGACTTTAACATTGATATGGGAAATAAAACAGATTCAAATAACATAAGCACATTTATAAACTCAATGTACAGTTTAAATATGTATCCATTGATATCAAAGCCAACAAGAATTACAACTCATAGTGCCACAATAATTGATAATATTTTCACAAATATAACAAATGGGGACGTGATAGGTGGTATCTTAACGACCGACTTAAGTGATCATTTACCAGTTTTCACAATCTATAAAAATGATCAAAACATCACAAAAGCAGTTACAACGAAGAAAAAGATCATAAACACGTCAAAAAGAGTTTTGGAAAAATTGAAAGAGGATCTGGATAAACAAGACTGGAGTGATGTGTATGTTGATGATGCGAACAGAGCATATGATGAGTTTATGAATATCTTGGAGGCTCTGTATGAAAAGAATTGTGTGCAAACAAATCATACAAAGAGAAATACGGTTGATCAACCATGGATGACAAAAGGGTT
>JBBPBX010113544.1:0-10448 GCA_038048925.1 Garcialebias charrua | reverse complement strand
AGCTGTACGATGGTGTGCAGTCGTGTGTTAGCAGGGTGAATAGAAGGGGGCTCAGCACACATCCTTGTGGGGCCCCTGTGTTCAATGTGATGGTGCTAGATGTGTTACTCCCGATCCGTACTGTCTGTGGTCTCCCGGTCAGGAAGTCTAGCAGCCAGTTACACATTGAGGTGTTCAGCCCCAGACTGTCCAGTTTATGGATGAGCTGTTGGGGGATGATGGTGTTGAATGCCGAGCTGAAGTCGATGAACAGCATTCTAACATAAGAGTCCTTCGTGTCCAGATGTGTGAGAGCTGTGTGGAGGGCAGAGGAGATGGCATCGTCGGTTGAGCGATTAGGTCGGTATGCAAATTGGAAGGGATCCAGGGAGGCAGGGAGGACAGATGTGATGCTTTTCATGACTAGCCGTTCAAAGCACTTCATCAGGATGGGGGTGAGTGCTACTGGGCGATAGTCATTGAGGCATGCGGGCGTTGCCTTCTTTGGGACAGGGATGATGGTGGTGGCTTTGAAACAGGTGGGGACGATGGCCTGGCTCAGTGAGATGTTAAAGATGTCCGTGAAGACCGCTGCGAGTTCCCTTGCACAGTCCTTCAGCACACGACCAGGTATGTTGTCAGGACCAGAGGCCTTCCGGGCATTAATCTTGATAAATGATCGCCTTACGCTGTCTGAGGACAGCGCCAGCACCTGGCCATCAGGAGAGGGGGGGAGTTTATGTGCAGGTGTGCTGTTACTTGCCTCAAACCGAGCAAAGAACTCATTCAGTTCATTCAGCGTAGAGGTTGAGCTGTCACAGGTCTGGGGGGGGGGTTGTAGTTTGTGATGGTCTGTATTCCCTGCCACAGACTGCGTGTATCCTTGCTGTCCTTGAAACGGTGAGCTATTTTCCTGGAATACTGCTCCTTGGCCTTCTGATGCCCAGATCCAGGTTCTTTCTGGCTGCCCTCAGGCCCACCTGATCTCCCGCTTTGAAGGCAGCATTCCTGGCTCTCAGGAGTCTGTAAACCTCAGCTGTCAGCCATGGCTTCTGATTAGCCCGAACAGTGATGGTTTTGAGGTTGGTAACATCATTAATGCACTTGGTAATGTATGAACATACAGTGTCTGAGTACTCCTGGTGACATGTGTTGTTGTTTGTGGCACCTACGTTTGTCGCACCTACGTTTAGCTCTGCTGCAAATGTCTGCCACAGGAGCGCACAGCAAGGCTTTTAAGAAGATTAACACTTAAAAACAATTATTTGTTTGATAAAAATTATAGCAAATATATGTCTGAGCTGAACTTTTCCTTAATAAATGAACGTAATTGTGAAATGAGCTAGATTTAAAAATTTGTTTCGCCGAAAGTGATAACAAGCCATATATAGGTCGCACCCGAGTATAGGTCTCAGGCCTTGAAAAAAACATAAAAAGGTGCGACCTATACTCAAACAGGTGAAAGGAAAGCTGGATTCAAGGTGTGAAAAAGGCATTTTCATAAGATATGACAAGAATTGTCCAGCATATATGGTCTCTTATCCAAACAGCAGGAAAATACAGAAGCACAGGCTTGTGGAATTTGTATCAAAAGGGAAAAGTGAGACAGATGTAACTTTAGATGTTTATGTTTATGTTTATTAAATTTGTTCATTTTTTTTTACAACAGAAAAAATACAAGACAATCCCATAAATGATCATGTACAAAATATAAAAAAATGAAAGGTAGCAGAAAGAAGAATAAATCTTATTATATCTGCCCCTTTTTTCCAACAATCAGATTAAACAATAATAATCTTCAACCAACAGTACAAAATGACTCTAATTTTCTAACTAATACAATACACATTACGCTATTTCATATATATTTTTTAACACATTCGTTTTGATCATTTTCTTAAATGTAAACATTGACTTGGCATTTTTAACTACATTCTCCAAGCCATTCCATAATCTAATTCCCTGGATTGAGGTAGAACGTCCCTTCAAACTAGTTCTGAATTGTGGTTTTACAAACATCTCTGTCCCCTTAAGATTATAACAACTTTGTCTTTTAACAAAATGCATTTGGATATTTAAAGGTAATGCATTATTTTGAGCTCTATACATAACTGATAAAATATTATAGTCTACCAAATCATGGAACTTCAATAACTTCAGTTGATAAAATAATGTACTTGATGGATGACGGTAATGTTTTCTAGTGATAATTCTTACAGCTCTTTTCTGTAATACAAAAATAGTAGGGGTGTAACGATACATAAAACTCTCGAGACAAGACGAGACGAGACAAATTACATAGTTTGCGAGAACGAGACGAGATTTTTGCATCGTGCTAGTGGTCGCAGCGGTGTACGGTAAAAATTTCTTGCAGTGCTTACATATTGTCCGTGTCTTGTTTGTTGCTCTTTCGCCATTTATCGTTTCTATTGGAAATCCAAAATGCTGCCAAACAAATGATTTAAAAGTAGTTGGGGCGTCTTCTATAGCAACTTCATCCGGCGAAGCCATGCTGTCTGTGACGCTGACTTGCTAGGGGCTCTGCTAGCATTAGCGAGACAAGGTTACCTCTCAACGAGCGATATCGCGGGAGTTTAATATCACGAGATTTCGTACGAGATCTCGTTACACCCCTAAAAAATAGGCTTTGTGATTGTTTTACACGCATTCCCCCAAACATCAATACAATAGATTAAGTGTGGAACAATGATTGTGTTATACAACAAATACAGAGCTTTATCATTCAATAGGTCTCTGACTTTGTACAGTACTGCAATCGATTTAGCTATTTTTATTCTTACAGAATTTATGTGTTGTTTCCATGTCAGTTTGTCATCAATGATAACACCCAAAAACTTCACCTCACTCACTCTACAAATCTCAACACCCTCAATTTTGAGTGGAACATCAACAGTTTTCTTTTTATTACTGAATATCATGTAATTAGTTTTTTCTAGATTTAATGATAATTTATTTATTTTAAACCAAGTTTGTATCTTGACAAATTCTGTCTTTATCAATTCCAACATTTGTTCTATATCTTCACCTAAACAGAAAAATGTGGTATCATCAGCAAAAAGTACACATTTAAGGAGTCCTGACACATTTACCAAGTCATTCACATATAAAATAAATAGCTTTGGTCCAAGTACAGAGCCTTGGGGAACTCCACATGTGATATTACAGAGGTCAGATCTTACATCATTTATTTGTACAAATTGTTTCCTATCTTTCAAGTAGCTAGATACCCACTGTAATGCTGGTCCTCTAATACCATATTTGTTCAGTTTTTCAAGGAGAATGGTGTGATCAATAGTATCGAATGCTTTTTTTAAATCAACAAAAATACTGATACAATATTGTTTTTGATCGACAGCAGTAGTTATTTGTTCCATTAATTCCATGAGAGCCATTGATGTAGAGTTTTTTGCTCTAAACCCATACTGACTGTTGCTTAGAATATTTTGTTTATCTATAAATTGATCTAGTCTGTTTACAAATAGTTTTTCAAGAATTTTTGAAAACTGTGGTAACAAGGATATAGGTCTATAATTGTTGAACACACATTTATCACCATTTTTAAAAAGAGGAACTACCTTAGCTACTTTCATATTATCTGGAAATATTCCTGTTGAAAATGATAAATTACATATGTATGTAAACGGCTCAATAACATGGCTCATTATGTCCTTTACAAACATCATATCCATGTCCACCCAGTCCCTTGATCTCTTGTCTGTAAGATTTTTTACTACATTCATTATTTCCTCTTTGTTAGTTCCATTTAGAAAAATACTATTTGCACAACCTTTAATTGAATGGATCACATTATTATCTGCTTTTGGTATTTTAGCTGCAAGGCTTGATCCAACATTCACAAAATATTGATTAAATCCATTTACAATTTCATTTTCATCATGAATTTCATCGTTGTCTTTTACAAAGTATTTTGAAATACCAGTTTTTGTTTTATGATTCTTCAGGACACTATTCATTACTCGCCATGTTGCTTTCATATCACCATTACTTTTATCTAATAATTTACTATAATATTCTTTCTTATGTTTCCTTATAATCCCTACTAATTTATTTTTATACTTTTTATATTTTTCTTCAGCGCTCTGACTTCGCAATTTCAAGAAACATGAATACAAATAATTCTTTTTTTACAAGCATTTCTCAACCCTTTTGTCATCCATGGTTGATCAACCTTATTTCTCTTTGTATGATTTGTTTGCACACAATTCTTTTCATACAGAGCCTCCAAGATATTCATAAACTCATCATATGCTCTGTTCGCATCATCAACATACACATCACTCCAGTCTTGTTTATCCAGATCCTCTTTCAATTTTTCCAAAACTCTTTTTGACGTGTTTATGATCTTTTTCTTCGTTGTAACTGCTTTTGTGATGTTTTGATCATTTTTATAGATTGTGAAAACTGGTAAATGATCACTTAAGTCGGTCGTTAAGATACCACCTATCACGTCCCCATTTGTTATATTTGTGAAAATATTATCAATTATTGCAGCCCAAAAAACCCCTTATGATGAGTACAATTGATGGATACAATGTTCCCTCGCCCGGACGCGGGTCACTGGGGCCCCACTCTGGAGCCAGGCCCGGAGGTGGGGCACGTTGGCGAGCGCCTGGTGGCCGGGCTTTTACCCATGGAGCTCGGCCGGGCACAGCCCGAAGAGGAGACGTGGGTCCCCCTTCCCATGGGCTCACCACCTATGGGAGGGGCCAAAGGGGTCGGGTGCAATGTGGGATGGGTGGTGGCCGAGGGCGGGGACCCTGGCGGTCTGATCCTCGGCTACAGAAGCTGGCCATTGGGACATGGAATGTCACCTCTCTGGTGGGGAAGGAGCCTGAGCTAGTGTGTGAGGTTGAGAGGTTCCGGCTAGAAATAGTCGGACTCACCTCAACGCATGGCTCTGGCTCTGGAACCAGTTTCCTTGAGAGGGGTTGGACACTCTTCCACTCTGGAGTTGCCCCTGGTGAGAGGCGCCGAGCAGGAGTGGGCATACTTGTTGCCCCCCATCTTGGTGCCTGTACGTTGGGGTTCACCCCGGTGAACGAGAGGGTAGCCTCCCTTCGCCTACGTGTGGGGGGACGGGCTCTGACTGTTGTTTGTGCCTATGCGCCAAACGGCAGCGCAGATTACCCACCCTTTTTGGAGTCCTTGGAGGGGGTATTGGAGAGTGCACCTCCTGGGGACTCCCTTGTTCTACTGGGGGACTTCAACGCTCACGTGGGCAATGACAGTGAGACCTGGAGGGGTGTGGTTGGGAGGAACGGCCCCCCTGATCTGAACCCGAGTGGTGTTCTGTTATTGGACTTCTGTGCTCGTCATGGATTGTCCATAACGAACACCATGTTCAGGCATAAGGGTGTACATATGTGCTCTTGGCACCAGGACACCCTAGGTCGCAGTTCGATGATCGACTTTGTTGTCGTCTCATCTGATCTGCGGCCGCATGTCCTGGACACTCGGGTGAAGAGAGGGGCGGAGCTGTCCACTGACCACTACCTGGTGGTGAGTTGGCTCCGATGGTGGGGGAGGATGCCGGTCAGACCTGGCAGACCCAAACGTATTGTGAGGGTCTGCTGGGAACGTCTGGCAGAGTCTCCCGTAAGACGGAGCTTTAACTCCCACCTCCGGGAGAGCTTTGAACACGTTCCGAGGGAGGCGGGGGACATTGAGTCCGAGTGGGCCATGTTCCGCGCCTCTATTGTCGAGGCAGCTTATCAGAGTTGTGGCCGCAAGGTTGTTGGTGCCTGTCGTGGTGGCAACCCTCGAACCCGGTGGTGGACACCGGCGGTGAGGGATGCTGTCATGCTGAAGAAGGAGTCCTATTGGGCCTTTTTGGCCTGTGGGACCCCGGAAGCAGCAGATAGGTACCGACAGTCCAAGCGGCATGCGGCTCGGGTGGTTGCTGAGGCAAAAACTCGGGCGTGGGAGGAGTTCGGAGAGGCCATGGAGAATGACTTCCGTACGGCTTCGAGGCGATTCTGGTCCACCATCCGGCGTCTCAGGGGGGGAAAGCGGTACGCGACCAACACCATTTATGGTGGGGATGGCGTGCTGTTGACCTCAACTCGGGATGTTGTGAGTCGGTGGGCGGAATACTTCGAAGACCTCCTCAATCCTACTGGCACGTCTTCCACTGAGGAAGCGGAGCCTGGGGACTTTGGGTCGGGCTCTCCAATCTCTGGTGCTGAGGTCACCGAGGTGGTTAAAAAGCTCCGGTGGTGGATGAGATTCGCCCTGAGTTCCTTAGGGCTCTGGATGTTGTGGGGTTGTGTTGGCTTACGCGACTCTGCAATATCGCGTGGACATCGGGGGCAGTTCCCTTGGATTGGCAGACTGGGGTGGTGGTTCCCCTATTCAAAAAGGGGGACCGTAGGGTGTGTTCCAACTATAGGGGGATCACACTCTTAAGCCTCCCTGGTAAGGTCTATTCAGGGGTTCTGGAGAGGAGGGTCCGTCGGATAGTCGAACCTCGGATTCAGGAGGAGCAGTGTGGTTTTCGTGCTGGTCGTGGAACACTGGACCAGCTCTACACCCTCAGCAGGGTCCTGGAGGGTGCGTGGGAGTTTGCCCAACCAGTTTACATGTGCTTTGTGGACTTGGAAAAGGCATTCGACCGCGTCCCTCGGGGGGTTCTGTGGGGGGTACTCCGGGAGTATGGGGTACCAGGCCCATTGATATGGGCTGTTAGGTCCCTGTACGACCGGTGTCAGAGCTTGGTCCGCATTGCCGGCAGTAAGTCAGGCTCGTTTCCAGTGAGAGTTGGACTCCGCCAAGGTTGCCCTTTGTCACCGATTCTGTTCATAACTTTTATGGACAGAATTTCTAGGCGCAGCCAAGGTGTTGAGAGGATCCGTTTTGGTGGCCTTAGAATCGCTTCTCTGTTTTTTGCAGATGATGTGGTCCTATTGGCTTCATCAGATCGTGATCTACAGCTTTCGCTGGAGCGGTTTGCAGCCGAGTGTGATGCGGCCGGGATGAGGATCAGTTCCTCCAAATCCGAGGCCATGGTCTTGAGCCGGAAAAGGGTAGCATGCCCTCTCCGGGTCGGGGAGGAGGTCCTGCCCCAAGTGGAGGAGTTTAAGTATCTCGGGGTCTTGTTCACGAATGAGGGAAAACTGGAGCGTGAGATCGATAGGCGGATAGGTGCAGCATCCGCAGTGAAGCGGGCGCTGTACCGGTCTGTCGTGGTGAAGAGAGAGCTGAGTCGAAAGGCAAAGCTCTCAATTTACCGATCGATCTACGTTCCCACCCTCATCTATGGTCATGAGCTTTGGGTTGTGACCGAAAGAACGAGATCTCGGATACAAGCGGCTGAAATGAGTTTTCTCCGCAGGGTGTCTGGACTCTCCCTTAGAGATAGGGTGAGAAGCTCAGTCATCCGGGAGGGACTCGGAGTAGAGCCGCTGCTTCTCCACATCGAGAGGAGCCAGTTGAGGTGGCTCGGGCATCTGGTTAGGATGCCTCCTGGACGCCTCCCTGGTGAGGTGTTCCGGGCATGTCCCACCGGGAGGAGACCCAGAGGAAGACCCAGGACACGCTGGAGGGACTATGTTTCTCGGCTGGCCTGGGAACGCCTTGGGATTCCCCCAGAGGAGCTGCTTCAAGTGGCTGGGGAGAGGGAAGTCTGGGCCTCCCTACTTAGGCTGCTACCCCCGCGACCCGACCCCGGATAAGCGGACGAAAATGGATGGATGGATTATCAATTATTGTGGCACTATGAGTTGTAATTCTTGTTGGCTTTGATATCAATGGATACATATTTAAACTGTACATTGAGTTTATAAATGTGCTTATGTTATTTGAATCTGTTTTATTTCCCATATCAATGTTAAAGTATCCACACAAAAAAATTTTTTTATTAAAACTCTTATCCATTAGCTCCAAGATTTTATCCGTGAATATTTCTATATTTGCTCCTGGTGATCTGATGATGATCTGATTAGAGTTACTCCCAGAGCAAGAAAAATTCCAGATGTTAAACCAGAAAATGTTCCTAATCATGAACCAGGCACAGATGACCCAGTGGCGAGTACCAGTCACACAATAAAACATGAGGAACCTGAAGGACGACACCCTGTCAAAGAGAAAAAGAAACCAGGTTATCTAAATGACTATGTTTGTGGGATTGATGATGATGAGGAAATAACCAGCATTGATTATTGTTACAGGCTGATTAGTGGTCTGTCCCAAACCTACAAAGAAGCTGTAACATCAGTGAATGCAAAAGAGTGGGTTACAGCGATGGATGAGGAAAATCAATCATTAAAAAAGAATGTTACTTTCATCCCGACTAACCTACCACAGGGCAAAACTGTAGTGGAGGGAAAATGGGTGTATGCAATCAAAAAGAACAGTGATGGAACAGATAGATATAAGACTAGAAATGTTGCCAAAGGTTAGTCAAAAGAAAGGTGTGAACTATGATGAGACTTTTTCACCAACTGCTAGCATGACAAGTGTAGTAATACAGCACTCTCATGTCCGTTACTGGATTTAAACCTCTTCACATCTCTCTGAAGCTCTGAGTGTTGCACTTTTCTCGAGCTCTGGAGGAGACGGGTGGACACTGTTTTGTTGCAATTGTTTTGGATTAAGAAACACAAATCAATCAGAAAGACTTACTTTTGATTTGTGTTAATTCAGAATTGATCAACAGTACTGTATATTTTTGTCATTTAATGATGATCTGTTACTTGCATGAGTTTGACCCTTCTGCTGGTTTATTATGCAGTACAAGTGTGCTTTGAATCTAAGGTACAAGTCAGGGTAACTTGTTAACTTCCCTCTCTGTTTTGTCTATCAAGCTAGACATAATACTTCACTTTACGGGCCAGTCCATCTGGCCGGTTCTCTAAACAGTTTTCCTAGTGTCCTTCAGAGATCTTCCACTATGGGAACTGAAAAACCCCTCCTTTACTTTCTAAAACAACCAATGAGCAGGAAGTATTTGACTAAGTCACACCCCCTTCTTAAGGGGACACTTCCTGTAAACTTGTTAGTGTGAAAGAGAGAACAAACCGAACAACTTGTTTTTCTTTGGAAACTGGTGAGACTTTGTGGTCATTTTGTCAATTAGACCTACGTTCTCAGCCAGAGTTACAGCAGAGCATCGCTGTAACTCACTCATTTCTGTTTGAAATAATTTGTTTTCTGAAAGTTTTATTTTGAAACCAGCTAGGACTTGGCCTTGTTCCTGCCGGGAAAGGCGCTCTTGCTCGTATCGTTGAATCAGCACACACGCGGGAGAAGTTTCAACTGGACGTCAACTGGACAACATAGTCCGTTCAATGTCCACAACTTCTCAGCTCTTATCTCCAAGAGACATGTCGTCACCAGGTAGAGTCGTAGATTGTATGCTGAACGTGCGAGGAGTCCAGCCGGACTTGTGTTGGGAAAAGTGTCACCCTGTCGCATTTCAAAATAATTAACTTCTGTTAAACTTAGCTTTCATTCTAATCCTTCCTCCTTATTTTTATTTTCTTAAACCAGTAAACTTTTAAGTAAATGTGCCAACAGTAAGTTAAACATAACTTGTCTGTTTGTTTTCAATTTGAATTCTTGTCTACAATAGTTATTAAATCAGAACTAATCTCGATACAAATGTGTAATGTACTTTTATGATTGTCTCAATAAAAGGTTCATCTTTGGTGGATCAACATAAGTTGAAGTCTCTCGTGAAATTACATTTTGTCTAGTCACAGTTGCAATTTAATTCTGAAAAAGGGAGAACTCGCGAATGAATTTGGGTCAGATCAAATCTGCTCCAACTTCTTTAGTAATATTGTACTGGTCAGCAAACTGACAAGTATTATATCCCTTACATATTGATGACATGTGTTTATCTCTTACATAAGCATCAGAGTATTAATGCAAAAAGCAACACAAGAGAACATGATTGTTCACCAGATGGATGCGAAGACAGCATATTTACATGCCACAATTTAATGTGAACTCTATATTGACCAACCAGAGGGTTATGATGAAGAACCTCAGAAAAATGAAAGACTTGTGTATAAACTGCAAAAATCCCTCTATGGACTTAAAGCTCCACTGACATCATCTTTTGACTTTTCAAAAAATGGCACAACATATATAAATATTAAGATTGACCCCTGACCGTTTTTGCTAAAATAATGTTAAATGAATGAAAATTGACCCCCAAAACAGTTTAAAATTAGCGCCATTTTTTTAACACGATAAATAGGGATATCCCCGTCGCAGGATGATGACGTCATGTAAAGGAAGTTCTCTCCTGCGCAGCTTGAAAACAATGGAGGAGCTACAAACTCGATCCGTCCAATTTAGCCATTTAAAAGTTAATATTTTAGCGGATTGTCTGCAGAGAAGCCAAAGTTATTTCCAGTAAACAGCAGGTTATAATTTTTTTCAGCTCCTGCTGGTTTTTGGAGACTTTTCACTTCATGAGGTGA
>JBBPBX010113543.1:0-10449 GCA_038048925.1 Garcialebias charrua | reverse complement strand
ATATATATATATATATATATATATTTTTATTTTTTTTATTTTTTTATAAATGAATACATGTACAGTACTGGACAGTCACCAAGCACTTAGCCTATCCTAACACAGTTTTTAAAGATGAAGGAATAAGTTGAATTGTCTCCCTTTCACATAAAGGGAGCAAGCTCCCTATGGAGCCTGCAGGGAGGAGGGAGACAATTCAACTGACTCCTTCATCTTTAAAAACTGTGTTAGGATAGGCTAAGTGCTTGGTGACTGTACAGTACTGTACATTTATCTATTTATTAAAAATATACAGTATATACAGTATTTTTATTTTTTTATTGTTTTTTATTTATAAATAGATAAATGTACAGTACTGTACAGTCACCAAGCACTTAGCCTATCCTAACACAGTTAACGAGTCAGTTGAATTGTCCCCCTCCTCCCTGCAGGCTCCATTCCCATATGTGAAAGGGAGACAATTCAACTCACTCCTTCATCTTTAAAAACTGTGTTATGCATCTCGTTGTTTAGGAACGTTATGGCTTTCTTGTTAAAAGACGAGCGCACATCCAAAGCTGTGTGTGGACGTTGTTTCACAAGACTGGATCTGTAGCAGCAACATGTCTAACGTTAATGCGTTTGAAACGACGTCATCCGAACGTGACTGAAGAAAAGCAGCTTGCCTTGTTGCAGAAAGACCGCTAACAGCAGCTGCATTTAAACATCCTTCACGTCAACACTTCAGCCAAAAAGTTCAGAACTTTATGAAAAAGTTAAAACTGACATTGTCAACAAGCCCTGGAGCTGATTAAAGCCCTGCCCTGATGATGATTACAGAGAGATTCAACCATTCAAGAAGAGGTATTGTTCTTTTATTATTATCTAATTAATCTTTTTTATTTAAAATCATAATCTTATTAACAATTTTTTTTTTACCTCTTTGTGTTTTATTTTATAGTTTGGGGCAGAAATAGCAGTTAATAATAATAATAATAATGAATTTAATTTATAACGCACTTTTCATTAGTGAAAATCTCAAAGTGCTACACACATTCATACACCGGTAGCGGCAGACTACCATGCAAGGCGCTTTCCAGTCCTACCGGGAGCAACTCGGGGTTAAGTGTCTTGCCCAAGGACACGACGACGCATGGTGTGGGGAACTGGGATTCGAACCACCAACCTTCCGATCGGGGGACGACTGCCATTACCACTACGCCATGGCCGCAGTTTACTTCTTCCTCTTCTGGGACATCCACCACATCACCTGCAGCTAAGAAGTGTGTGATGACTGAAGTTTTCCAGGGACCTGTCCCACCTGTGGGAGAAGGTCCAAGCAGAGTTTGTTGTGAGTACAGTAATGAGGACAAATACAGCCACACTGCTGCTACTGTTGTTATTGAGATGGCTGGAAATATTCACTGCAACTAGATCTGTGCTTTTAGTAGAAAATGTGGACAAGTTGGTCTTTTTGGACATAAACTTAAAACTTGATTAGTTAGATTGTAAACAGTCTGTTGCTGCTTATTGTTCTGGTTCTGACTGTTATTGTATTAAGATTTTTATTATTGTTAGTATAGTTTATTTATTATAAAGAGTGCTGTTTATTTAAAATATCATCCAAATGGGTCACTTTTATTTATTTTTATACAAACGTATTTTTGGCATATTTTCAAAATAAACATTTTGTAAGTCTTTATTTTGTCTGGGTTTTTTTGTACCAAAAATAAACCGAACCGAGCCCTCCTTGAAACTGAACCTAACCGAAATGTTATTTTAGCGTACCGTTACACCCCTAACGTTTACATCTATAAAACATCGAATTTTATCTCAAATGTCTCATACAGGTCACATTTAGTAAATGAACACCAAATAATTATGTTCTGTAGGTTTCAAGGAAATCTGCAGTGTGGTTTATGAGTTATTTAGACAAATGGTAGCAGGAAAATAACCCCAAGCTAACGCGACACGTTTACGTCAGTAAAACATCAATTTTTTTTAAAATCTCAAACATCTCATAAATCTAGTCAGTTGTAAATGTCCATACAGTGATTACTTTCTGTAAGTGTGATAAAAAAAATCTGTCCTGTGGTTCTTGACTTATCTTGCTAACAAACACAGCTAACAAACACAGTTAACAGTGGTTACCTCCAGAGGAGGAGCCTGCCTTCGGACACATGAGGTGGGAACGGCCGGTGGACTCTCTGGAAGTGTCAGGGCTCCAGAGCAGGAGGCTGGGCTGCGACAGAGTCAGTCCGACCAGTGGAGGCTGCCTTCGGACACATGAGGTGGGAATGGTCGGTGTACCTTAGCGGACAAAAGTAGTACTGCACCATTTTTTTTGCCAAAATGAAAAACGATCATATCTAAGCCAAAAATTGGTCTAAAAATATGGGTGAAAATCCATAAACAGGTCTCACCTCTCTATAGGTCGCAGGGCATGCAAATTATGCAAAAAACTGTGACCTATAGTTCGGAAAATACGGTAAGCAGAAGATGATGGATTGATGGATGGTTACAAGACAGGTGTTTAGTTTTTGGTACTGTTTTGTCTCATAAGATCTTGTTACACCACCTGTCTTTTGTTTTTTTTGTTTGTTTTTTGTTTTTTTACAGATTAATTTTTAATCGCAATGTATTTCTATTTCAGAATCAATGACCAAGTACAGTAAATTTGTCAACAAGCACTTGGAGCTTCCTCGTCACTGCTGCCCTGGAAGTCTGTGACGCTCTGACGATTGAAGAAACATCCCGGTGACTGGAGCAGCTATGCAGCTTGAAATTCAAGTAGCACTCAACTTTATAATTTCCTATTTGTATAACAAACTTCCTCGGCGGCGTGTGAATATCTTTGGTGAGGAGCTTGAGAGGCAGCTGAAGAAGAAATATGAAGGCCACTGGTATCCTGATAAGCCATACAAAGGTTCGGCGTTTAGGTGCATCCACGTAGGGGAGAAGGTGGATCCTGTGGTGGAGCAGGCAGCCAAAGAAAGCGGGCTGGACATTGAAGATGTCCTAAATAACCTTCCTCTAGACCTTAGTGTGTGGATTGATCCAATTGAGGTTTCCTACCAGATTGGGGAGAGGGGACCAGTCAAGATGCTATACGTGGACGATAACAACGAGAATGGGTCCGAACTGGACAAGGAGATTAAAAGCCGCTTTAATCCCGAAGCCCAGGTCTTCATGCCAATCAGCGACCCTGTCGAGGCTTCCTCGGAGTCCAGCTCCCCCTCCCCTCCTTTTGGGCAGTCTGCAGCAGTGAGCCCATCATTCATGCCACGCTCCACCCAGCCCCTGACCTTCACTACTGCCACCTTCGCTGCCACAAAGTTCGGCTCAACTAAGACGAAGAGCAGCAGCCGTGGTAACACCAGTAGCAATAGCAACAGCAGCAAGGTGGCCCGCACGTCCCCGACCAATAACGTGGGTTTGAATGTTAACACACTACTGAAGCAGAAAGCCATGTCCACCTCCATGCACTCGCTGTATGGGCTGGGCCAGCAGCAGCAGAAGGTCTCTGCTCTGTCCCCCAATGCCAAGGAGTTTGTGTTCCCCAGTCTGCAGGGCCAGTCTAGCCCTGGAGCGGCGTTCCCTGTGGAGGGGTCCCTGGACCTGGAGCCACTGCAGTACAACAATGCCTTTGACATGTTTGCAGCCTATAGAAGCCTCAATGACAAGTCCCTGATGGATGGTCTCAACTTCAACCTGAACAGCATGCAGTATTCTAACCAGCAATTCCAGCCAGTTATGGCTAACTAAGCCCCTCATAAATGCGCTGTTTATGAATGAGGGGGCTCAAAGAAAAGAAAAAAAGAAAAGAACACATAGAAACCGGACTGAAGGATTTAGCTGTGTAATCATTAAAGCATGTGCCCAAGGGTGTTTTCTCCTGTGCCCCCTTGAGTTTGTTTCCACAGAAAGCTTGTTGTACAAACACATTCAAGCTTGGTTCAGCATGCGTCATTGGTTTTTTTTTTTTGTGTGTGTGTTTTTTGTCAACCAAGCACAACTTAATTGTTTTTCACTGAGAAACTACTTCAAAAAGAATTAAAAACAAGCTTCAAGTTTTGGCCTCTTACAGTATTTTACAAGTGGTAAGAAGAGGCTGATTTTTACAAATTAGCACTACTAAAGTGGGTTTACTTGATCTTTTTCTAATTGTATAATTTAATTTAGTACAGAGTTTGTAAGATATCAAAGTATATATTGTTTCTATGACATGGTGTTGCATTTATATCTTTTTACTACAGTGGTCCGTGATGGCTGCAGCAGCTTTTCCTTATTTTTCGTAGATAATTGTAAAGAAATCCATATACTGTATGGAGGAAAAAATAACATAAAATTCTGATTGTGTACAGAGTATTCCTTAGTGGTGGAATCCAAGTATAGGAATATTTGCTTTTTTCTGAAAGATTAATTGTATTTTCTGTTAAAAAGGTTAAAGATTTTTGCTATACTATGGACAAAATGTAATTGTATGAACATTAATTTTGTACCTACATTGTGCAATACTTGAGAAAGAAAAAGATACGGTATAACAAAGTATTTTGAGTCAGTGTCTTACATGTCAATGGGGACTGAAATAGTTTATATTGAGTTTGTATTAAATGCTTAAAAATTATATTCTTGTCTTTGTTTATTTATTTATTTTCATATTTGCACCCTGGTCTTTTTAATAAAATAAACTACAGTTGAACATGCTCTGTGGGAAGTGGTTTTATGTATTACTGTCTGAATGCTGATTTTTCTCATATTTAACCGGCAGGATTTTTTTTTAAAAAAATTTTTATGGGTCACTTGCACCTATTTTAGTTTTTATTCTATGCTTCAGAGAAATGTTGAGGGCTCTAGCTGTTTGGGATAAAAGTTGCAACCTTTAAAAACATTTTTATTATTATTTTTAAAGCTCACATGTTTGAGGTCTGGAGCTATTGATAATTGGTTTTAAACAAGAAATTCAAGATCTAAAATGAAGTTGAGAGAGAAATTCCCTTCTCTTTCTGATTAGGAAGTGCTCAAAAAAATGAAGGCTTATTTCTGCTGATTGTATTTTCAAAGACTGTTAAATGGACACCCCCATAGTACAATATATAAAGGTGATGAAGTAAAAATAAAATTTGTAAGTGAGCAGTGGAGACCGTTTTGGCATTTTTACTAAAAAAGTTAAAAGTCCAACTTGAAATCCAATAAAAAGGTTAAAAACAAAACAACTGGACTCTATTTGTAACTGGAGCGGTGAGGCCGATCACTATCTTCTGTTTGACTATCATCATCCACTGGAACAAACTCTTGTCATCAGAACTCCACAGCATCGGGCTGAGCATGTCCCCGTGAAGACAGGAAAAGGAACAGAAATGCATCAAAGAAGCTCTCTTTGTGGATATCCTAACTGGGCTTTTGTCAAGTTAGTGAGGAAATCTACAGGGCAGCTGTGGCTGAGTGGTTGGAGCTGTCATCCTCCAATGCAAGAGTTGGTTCGAATCCACCAGCAGTCACATGCAAAAGTGTCCCTGGGCAAGACACTGAACCCCTCGTTGCCTCCAATGTGTGTCCCATCAGTGTATGAATGTGATAAAGCTCTGATTAGTCTCTTTAGAATGATTTGTTCAATTAGCTTTGTAGAGATCTAATAGCGTGTTGTATGAATGGGTAAATTCAGACATGTAGTGTAAAGCGCTTTGAGCATCTCGATAAGATAGAAAGACGATATATAAGTACAGTCCATTTACCATTGAAGGGATTTCAGTTTAAAGGTGTTCGGAAATGACCAGGCGTCTCTTGAGAAAAGTAAGGTTTATTGATTAAGACACAGGTTTAAAACAGGTTAAACAGAAAATGGGCATTAGGTCAATTCATGTGCACACGAACCAAGCTGCTGGATCGAACCTCTCGCCGTGAAGTCGTCCCAGGAATGCCTAAAGTCTCTTCTTGATACGTGATGTTATGTGGTACCATAAATTGTTTTGGGATACTGCTGTTGTCCCATTGGTTAAACCTGATAGTTGCCTTAGCAACGAGATTTATGATCCTGCTCAAGGTCTCTGCTTCCTGACCTTTATCAGTTTGTGTGCTTCTTTGTTTGTGCAAATTCAGAGGAGCAGTTCTAGATTTAAACGAGTTTTGCTTAAGTTTAAACAAGTTATTGTCCTGTGCACCTTGTGTGTGATTAACTAAGTGTGAGCCTGTGTATTGAGCATAACTAAATGTATTTCTGATGTGTGTGGTATACTAAAGCTGCATGTGTGCCCTCCCCCTTGGAATGTGTTGTGTGCAGCTCTGGTTTGCTTCAAAGATGTGGTCCGTGGGTTGAGGCCCTCTCCAGCAGCTCTGGTTAAACGAGTTTAATACTGGCACACCTGAACATGTATAAACCGTTGTGGTTACATGAAACACATTTGTGAATAGAAACACATCTACTATAGGTTTGATCATGTGAATAATATAGGTTTAATCATAATAACGTGTATAACAGTGATTTATCCTTCATCTCCCTCTCTCGGCCTATCAAAGATAGGCCGCATCCACCAGCAGAACTCCAGGGGCCCCCGCAGAGGAACCCCTCCCAACACACACCAGCAAAACAAAACCACCCAAAATCAAACAAGCAATCAAACCCTCAAAATCAACTAACTCTAAACCAAACCTCCATCCGACTCCAAAACTAATCATCATCTAAACACAAAAACAATAATCATCCGTCGAAAGCCTTAGTGGCCTAATCTACTCAAGGATAAAATGATAAATGCAGTTCCCCTCTTCGCTCCAACTCCCCAGCTGGGGTCCACCTCCGAGTTCCCCATCCACTCCACAGGTATCTGGACTCCGCCGAACACCTGAGAGCTCCTTCACCCAGCAGCGAACTGCGCCTGACCTCCATCTGACCCCAGAACCAACCATCCCGACTAACCCCAAACTGACTCCATCATTAAACCCGAAAAACAAGATGAAAACATGAAACCCCCTCCAAACAGCAAGATCATCAGAGAAATAATATAATTAGGACAAAAGCAACACTCTTCCATTCCACACTCAAACACTCCCCACTACTACAGGTATCTGTTGTCTGCCAAATACAGGTGAGTTTGTGCGGCAGGCGACGGTGTGGACCCCGCCTGCACCAAGGGAAACGCCGTCCCAAAATCCTCCATTTCCCTGGAAGCAATCATCCTCGAGATTTTTGCCCGTGCACAAGGTGTCACACACCCCATAAATAGGAAGAACAGTACCAGAATAGCCAGTGGCAAGGCCACGAGCTTGACCAACACCTCAGGCCATGACCCTGTCGTGAACCAAGACAGTGCACGCCACAGCCCTGTGTGCGCCTCCTCCGTCTGATGCTCCTGAAGCTCTCTCAGATGGCGCAGGGCCACTGTCACCCTGACCTGTGGATCCGAAGCAGACTCATCAGGTATGAAGGTACAGCAGGTGTTATTATCAATCATCTCACACACTCCATTAATAGATGCCTTAAACAAATCCAACAGCAATTTATGATGTAAAGACACAACATACATGGCCCACCGCTCTGCAGAGGTGGTCCCTAACGCCTGCACCGACTCATAAATGAACATCCCAAATTGGTAATCTAAAGATTCCATGTGCAACAGGTGGTCCCCGACCTTTGATCCCGGGAAGAAGCTACGCTTCCATTCCACTGGGACCTCTGAACCCCACGAAGACTCGAGCTGACTGACGTCAGAAGTCTTTGATTGTCCCACATAGTGAGAACCGTTGCTCAAAGACACCAGGTACGACCCCTCTGTAACCGCAACAGGTGCACAGCACCCAGTCCAGTTCACTGGCAAGGTCAAGAATACCTGATGTCCACACAGCCATGCCAAGTCCTCAACCGGATACGTACCATTGCTGCTAGGCACACTCCTGAACTCCCTGCCCGGATGGTACACCGCTCTGCACCTCTGCTCAGGGAGTGACCCCACTACCACCTGATATGAGTCCTGATGATGGACGCGGTGCACACAGACAGGAAACCGTCCGCTGGATGGCCATTCTACAAATTGAGCTAACACCATCGGGTGTGATAATGTACTCAATTTGCACCACTTAGGCTGACATTGCAGGTGCTCCATGTAGAATCCTCTGGAGCTCATCTGCAGAACACAAAATGATAACATCCGGTCAAGAGGTTTAAACTTCAAAGGTAGCTGCGATTCCGCGACAGGGAGTGGGGTACAGATGTAAGAGTCAGACCTGTGACGGCTTCTGGCCAAAAACTGCGCATACCTGTACCAAGAGTTCCTCTGAAAGACTTCAGAAAAAATCATCGATATATGACCAGCATCCTGTACCCGCGTCCATGTCCCCTGCATGAGGACATCTCTCTCGCTCCTCTGATGAGGTACAGGATGACAGCTTGGATGACCTGGTATCACACAGAAATATTCCAACAACAGAATAGTGGAAACTATAATCAATGACCCCACACCTGCAGCTACCATTAGCCTCTTCTGCCCCTCAGCCATGCTTGATGTAGTTCGAAATTCTCTACAGTGTCAAATTTTAAACCCTGGAGTGCGATGAAACCCAACAGAAACACAAATTACCCCCTTCTCAGTTAAACCTGCAGAACCTAAAAAGAAAATACACATGAAAAGCAGTGTGGAAACCCAACCATCAAACGCATGCACAGTTTACAAAATCTTCTTTTTTCCGCTTTCTCTTTTATTTACATAGGAAATCACTGGAGCTGCACCTGTAAAAAATACCTCCTCAAAATGAATAAATCCCTCACCCATTGAACTTTGAACCAGAAAGAAGAAAGTGGTCAAAAACCCCCTAATATTTTATGATTGAACGCTGAAATTGAAAAATTTAACTCCAAACCCTTGAAAGTTAGAAACCCTTGAAAATCATATATGTGTGCATAAGAAGTATGAGTAGATGTATCGACCTCTAATTTAAAAAAAAAATACGAACTACTTGAGGTAATACTAACTAATTGATTATGTGTAGTTGTTAGAGAACAGCTAATGTTTGGCAGCTAAGCTAAATGTAATGCAGTCTAGTATACAACACTCATTAAAGAGTAAGTATGTAATCTAACCTTTAACCTTCACTGTGTGCTTTAAGAGTGATTCTTAAAGTTAAAATCATATGATATCAGTGAATTAGCTAACCCTTGATGATTTCAAAACACAAAACACATACACTTGCAAAATTTCAACTACTTTTCCAGTTCATCTATATTGATTATGTCTTAGGTTTTCTAAACTCTGCTCCCTGTTCTCCTCAGATCTTTGTTGACCACGGCACTCTTCAGGGGCCACGAAGGGCGTCGCTTCGCCACCACCTTATCAATTTTGGGCTGCAAAAAGCTATTATACCCAGCCGGTACTTCGTCCAAATTTCCCCGCTCCACTGGTCAAGCAAATTGCCCCGACCCAAAGTAGGATGGCAGACCCCCCTTCCTCTTCAGGTCCACCTGCTGGGCTCTGCCTGTTTAAGCTGCTGGATCTTCCCTCTCAAGGCAGGCAGGCCGGACCGGTTTTAAAGGCAAGAACAAAGATGCTTCTCAAGATGACTTCCCACAGCGAGAAGACAGGTGTCTGCAGAATGCTTCTTCTTCCACTCGACCCAGAACACCTCACGGACAGATGGCTTCACCGGAAGAGGAAGTGAAGCGAAGCGGCAACAGAACCCCACACCTTCTCGACCACGACACCTTCTCGACCACGACACCTTCTCAGATGAAGACGCAGGACAGCCGACCTTTTGTGTGGACCTGCTCGCTCCAGATGACCCTTCAGAGGTCTCCGTTCTGAAGCCCCGCGAGGTGTGCCTCGACCTGTTGTGATGACCTTGGAGTTCTCCCTCCGGACCACTCTGGCTGTGTCTCACCCTCTCTGGCGCGCTGATGATGTGCGTTTCAGCAGCCCAGATGTGGTCGCTCACGTGGTGACTCTCTCTCTTATAGACTCTGAGAAGCCCCCAGGATGTCAGTGGGCCTCCCGCCTTCGATCAGGCTTTGTCGCCTCTTGTGCGATGGATTCACCGTTCTGGAGAAGGAAGCTGGACAGACCACCATAAGTCTCACAAAGTACATTTTACATGACATTTCAACAACACACAACCCCTATTTACAGACGTCCTCAGCCCTAAAGCCCCCAAGTTAATTAATTTTAGTCTGTGCACAGATTTCAGCCAAATTTTCAAAAGTGGGCTAAGATATTTGAGGCCTAAAGTATTTCTATCATTCTCTAGATTTGGATTGCTAAAATGTGTACCATTATCTGATCTAATTTTTACAGGAAACCCATGACATGTAATGTAACAATTTATTAAAAAATTTTAGGACCGGTTTGTTGTCTTCTCTTTTAATTTTTAATTTTCGTGTTTTTACCCCTTGTCAGCCGGTGAGTGCGGCACACCAGCCATAAATTTCTGAACCCTTTCACCGGTTCGAGCATGTCTGTACAACCAATTAGTATCTCATGACCCGGTGTC